>LUGF01000984.1:78813-90242 GCA_001625245.1 Calycopis cecrops
GTAGTGGGTCCGGGGTACCTCACTAAGGCGGCCGAAGGCACAGGACACCCCGGCGACTGGCCGGGCTATGACTAAATCCCGAAAGGGGTCATCCCGGCACTGAACTAAAGGTGCCCAGCCTCAGTCCCCGATTGGTTGATCTTGTGCGAGTGACGTACTAAAATTAATTTTCCTGTATTGCAGTGCAACCGTTGCAGCAACACAAGCCGCCCACTCCCACTCCCCCCACCCCGGAGCCGCCCGCACCGGATCCCGCAGAGCCATTACCGGACCTAAATGACTTGTTGGAAAAAGCTGGTAAATGTTTTGTATTAAATTAATTTATTATGTTAATGACATGATTTTAATTTTTTTATAGTATAGGGAAGAAAGCAAGAAGTCGCAACCATTTTTATGACTACCGACGCCCATAGACATCCACGTGTACAGATTCGTTGTGCTCCTTCCTCTTCCCTCCTGCATTGGCCACCGGATACTTACACACCTCACAAATTGCAACCACACAGCTGTCACTTTACGCCCTATGTACCTCTTACTCACTGTTCGTTTGTACTCCTATGCTAAAAAATAAATTATGCAAAAAGTAAATATTATATATTCACCAGGCCTGCAAGGTATACTCGAGAAGGACTTTGTATTGATGAAGGGATTGAAACACGAGCTGAACAGTAAACTGCACGAGTTGGCAGGCAACATGGCAGCGGTAAGTTTATTTTAGCACTCAATTGAATTCCCATATGTAATGTGTATAATATCAGTAGATCTTACACACCATGTAAGCCTGGCCCCGTGCTAAGTGCCTAAGGACATGAGTTACGGGTATTAGATAACGGAAATATAATTTTATCGACTTTGGTCACTACACATTCCAAACGCAGCTACGCCTGTCGCCAGGATCAACAGCGAGAACCACATTGACCCTCGCAACGAATTTAATTAGTAGAATATAGAAGAAATAAGAAAAAAATCCAATTTCCCTCCCTAGTTCAAGCGGGTGATAGTACAAGATTGCAACTTATACAAGACACGAAAAGAGAGAGCAGCCAAGTGAAGCCCAGCTGCTATGCATCACAAAGATATTACATTTCATAAAAAAATACTGAATATTTATCATTTAATTTGTTGTCATTATAAAATGTAACGATTGGATTAAAGTTGTATTTTTCCAGTAATAGCAATGACTAAATCTTTTAAAGGCATGGAAGTTCCTCACGCTGCAGCTGACCGCGAGATCGCCGTAGTTTTTTTTTGTTTACGCTGGGGAATGCATTGAGGCATGCGCCCAGTTTAGGGAGGACCTAGGGGGTATGTGGGACTCGGGAGTCAAAGATATGCTCCCCCTATCCACTAAACCCCAGCGGTGTTCCTGCTAATCCGCCAATGGAGGAGCCACGGGAAAGCGGTGACATACAACCGCGACTCCACCAGCGGGTGCCCTTGAGCCTCATCAAGGGAGAGTCTACTCCCCATTATCTACTTCTACAATTACTACTACGGAAAGTGTAAGTGTGCTGTCGCGATTCTTGGAATGAGTTTCCATTGGCAAATGGAGGGGCAGGAGGAAGGCTGGCATCGACAGATCCTATACTCCCCATGCGTTTCATGCTGTGTAGGAGAACTGGAGGAAGGGGGATAACGAAACTGTATAATCTTTATGACGTCTATGGGCATTGGTAGTCATGAAAATGGCTCCGACTGATCTGGGCCCCTTATACTAAAAAATAAATAACAAAAGCTGACCTGTACAGATGCGGTCATACGTGAGCCTGGGCGCCCCGTTCCTGGCACTGCGCAGCTACCCGCTGCAGCCGCTGCCGACCTTCGAGCGGCTGCAGGCGGAGAGCGACCGCATCATGAGGTAACCAAACTCATTAATGGTTCCGTAATCACTGGTATAACGGGATGCAATTACCAAGAACCTCCTATCCGTAGCTAGAACTAGAACTGACAAGGCCAATGACGACTTCTGTATCGGTGACGTCAGGCCCCAGAAAAGGGAAGGGTGGATTAATGAGAGGGCACTTAACAAATTTGTAGGGAGTCAAGAATTGCACGTTTTGCCACATAGCCGGTGAGCAAACCCTCGTGCATCTCCCGCAATTCGCTCCGTATTCAGAGAGGTGGATAGTAGCACGGGTGGTGGTGGGTAAGTATCTGTCTATCCCTCTGTCCGTCCGCCCGTTTCTCCGTCCGTTCGTTTGTCCGTCTATCCGACTATCCCTCCTCTCCTTCTAATCGTCTGTACGCGTCTTCATACAAACGCTATGAAAAACCAAGTTATTTTATTTTCTGGTAAAAAAATCTTGCAGAGACACTTTCGATTCGACCCTCGATGTGCGAGTCCGACTCGCACTTAGCCGGTTTTTTTGTGGCCAAGAAGAGTAGTATTTAGTTTATTTTATATAGTTTCGTACATGTTCAAAAGTTAGAAACAAAGTGTTATTTTTTATTTTAATATTTTTTTTTTAATTTTAAAGACTAAAAAAGGTCGTAAATTTTTGAGACTGATAAGTTATTGTTTATTTGTAAGTCAATCTCAAAAGCATATTCCATTATGTTAATTTTTACTTAAAATTTATAAAATAATAAGGAAGAAAAGACTGAAAAAATATTGGAATACTATTTATTTTGTAAAAAAAAATATTAATAAAATGTGAGTCCATGGGACTCATAGAAGGTATTTACGTAAGTAAACATCTTCTAGTGAATTAAGGGTAAAATATTTTAACAATTTATTGAAATATAATTTCTTATATCAAAAAACACAGAAAAAAAACCAATCTAAATACCAGTATGCTTTAATTTTATTTTAATGGTATGTATATATTCTAAAACAACCTAATAAATAATTAAAATATTCAATTAAAGTTTGGGAAGTAATATTATTCTTATAGGATCACTTTGTTTTGCCTGTTTGTATGTCAGTCAATATTATTTACTCTCAATCTTCTCTAATAGTAAGGCCTGTAATCTGTTATACAAAAAAAAACTACCTTCAAGCCAATGCAACCAAACCACACAGTTGTTGTTACCGAGTTTACCGCATATGTTAAAGAATTTATTAAGAAATTGAAGTCGAAGCTCTCAACGTCCTCAAACAAAAACATGCACATATTTTGATCTCACGGTAACTTAAAACTACTTGTAACTTTTCATTTATATACAATCAGGATATTAGGCAAAAAAAAAATCCAGTACAAATAAAGGAATAACTCCGAACTAGTAAATTAATAATATATTACTGCCTCATAATGGTAAGCATGTTCAATCACAGACGTGAGGTCCCGGGTTCGCCCAAAAAGTTATTGTGATTTTTCAATTTCTAATAACAGTCCAGAGTCAGGAAGTTGGCGGTGTTACACCCCCGTGCCTCAGAGAGAACGTTAAACCGTCGGTCCTGCGCCTGATTTCTCCGGTCGTGTCGAACTACCGTCCCATCGGAATATAGTGGAGTTCCTGGGGCTTTTTACCTCGGACTAGAGTTACAGTGAATAAATTAATATGATCGATGTGGGATATTGTTTTTTAAACTATAAATAGCAATGTTTACCCAATATTTTTTTGTGCATTTCATTTTTTTTTTCTTTTTTTGGTTTTTTTTAACAAATTATTATAAAAAAATATAATTTTTGACCATATATTTTCACTTAAAACAATTTTTTTTTTAAATTTATATGTTAAATCCTAGAGATATATATATCTGTATGGAAAATATATGGACATCATTAGCCAAAATACTCCGGTTACTCGTTTGTTCCCTTATACTATATAAAATATAATGCTTTGCGAATATGACTTCTCTCTCTATTCTCTCTATCAAGAGTGTGTCAATCTAAAAAATAAAAATCAATTTATCTAATTAGATATTACTGTTACATATTTTTGATACTGGGTATTTACCCAGTATGAATTACAAATTATTACATCATATCATATATTATGATAATAATTGATCATAATGGGGCAAAAAAGCTATCAAGAATTTATCTTGAAGATGTACACAAATGTCTCGTAAATTTTTCTATTATGGTCCAAACTTGTTCATCATGCTGTCTGATCATTAGTCAATAATAATACAGACATGCATGCATGTATTATGTGAGGATATTTCTTTACGTGATTTACTCGTATTGAGTTAGGAATAAATTTTACTTTTTCTTTTAGCCATTTTTATGTATTTATCTGAATATCTTATGTCCGCATGTGCGCTTTCTTGCACCTTTAATTTTGAATTTTTAAGTTGTTATTTTTATAGGTCGCTGAAAAAGGGCTGTCTCCCGACACTTTATAGCTTAAAGGGAGCCGAAGACATTTAGATTTCAGAAAGAACTTTTTTACCCTATTTATAGATATTTTTATTTATTTTATTAAAATATTATTTTCCAACCATCATATTGTGTTACTATTTAATTGAAATGAATCTACATTATTGATAATAATAAAGAATCCTGTTTACTTTTTAAGGTATAAAAAAAATAAGGCGAGTAGGGTGACCAGGCTCTTTATATTACAGAGGGATAAGGAAAGAGAGTTTACCACGCAGTATGTTAAAGATTTTTCAAGAAATTGCTGTCGAAGTGTAAATTCGCGGTAGTTCTCAACGTCCTCAAACAAAAACAGTGTCAAGGATCCAATCAAGGCGTTAGAAAATACGTTACAATGTTGGAATGCAGGACAATAAAAAAATCTACTAAATATTCCATTGAATAAAAATGAACAAGTTTTTAATATATTCTTGATTTTTATTAAATATTTTATGGACACTGATTCTACAAACCTGCCAAACCTGAATCGTGAAATTATGACGACGACGATCTGGTCAACACCGTCTTGTAGCCACCGCACCGTAGTCTGTATTTTAAGTGATACTAGACGCTCCCCAGCGCACACTTAAAAACGCTAAACGCAAAGCGACTACGAGTGGTACATATCGAGCATCGGAGCAGCCGATAAATCGCGAGATTCCTATACCGCGACTGAACGCAGAAAGTCGCTAAATCGTGATGCAGCATGCAGCATCGATACAGTCCTAAAATCGCCGATCGCCGCTGCTAAAAGTGGCGTGTGTGCTGTCGTCCTAAGTTTACGCGAATATCACTCATTACAATAAAACAACTTTTATGGATATTATCGCGGTTTATTTAATTATTTTACAAGTCCCAAGAACAAGGTCAAACAACAATGTCAATCAAACGGTTATTTGTGACGTATTTCACAGTGTGCATGACGAGCGATATAATTCGTAGAGTATAGTGATGTATCAATTACTGTTCATCCTCATTTATTATCATTGATTGAGGTTTATGAACGTGTTTGAAGCGTTCTATATACTTACTGTATATATTTTTGTCAGCAGCGTGAAAACGAATATAGAACAAAGTGAGAATAGCAGTCTATAACAGAGCCCGCACACTAAGAACTCGGTAACCAGCCACACACATGCATACACCTCGTATGTTCTATCTACGAGGTGTATGTAAGGGCCTTATTAATAAACATAGATTAACTTTACTCCAATTAATTGACAGATACTAGTTTAATGCTTGGAGTAAAGTTAATCTATGTTTACATTAAGGAGGCTAGTGATTAACTAAGGCAGAGGAAATCTTCAAAGCATACCCGGAGCCATCATGGGGGCCTACATCTGGGCTATGTGCGGTTTTTACTCGCTAAAAAAATCAGTTGTTATTATTCCTTGACCATTAGAGCGGTTACGGGAATTAGAAACGATCACCAGTTGCTGTCACTCGTGTCTTGCTTTACAGATCGACATTTAAAAGTTCTATTACTCGTTCTTGTGTTTAGGAAATTTGGATGTGGCAGCCCTCATTCTTGGCTTTTTTTTATTTTTCATGGCACTATTACTCTTACTAAATAATGGATCTCGATTAAAGCAGTGTTGTACATTCGCAGGTCGTATACGGAGCACACGGCGGTGACGCCGTCGGGCAGCGACCGCTCCGCATCCTCCACGCCCCGCGTCCGCTCCTTACCTCCGTAATATTAAAAAGAATAATAATATCTATGGACTTATTACTCTACCTTTTTTATAGTGGGTAATCCTCATGGATACCCAGCCGCCCTGGCTAGCAGCTGGGCTATGCTGTAAAGACTTGTGTCACGGATATTAGGCAAAGAAAATATATTTAATATGTATTTATAAATTATCCGAGCCCTCTACCACTGTGCCAGCCTGGACGTCGAATATCGTAAAATAAACAAATACATGCGGTGTGTAAGTAGCCGTTGGTCCATGTAGGTGGGAGCAGGAAGAATGGCAACGTATCCGTATAAGCTCTATACGGATGTCTGTTAGCGCCGATAGTCATTTAGTGCCGTGGATGGACAACTATAAACCTCCAACTGAGTTCTTGTAACAGAGTTGTAGCAACTTTCTGTGATGATCAATGAACGCGAACACGAACGATTCTACAATGAACCACCACCACCACCACCACACGGATGGATCGTTAAAAAAAGTTGTTAAAAACATGATTAGTATAATATAGGATTTAGGATTTTATTAAATTTAAATTTATATTAATATGCAACCATGCAACCATATTTTGGTAAGAGGTAGTGCCACACTGCATGCTTGTATGAAGTCGAATTGGGCTGGCACGACCGGGGAGATACCTCTCGCTTACACGAGACTGGCGTAAAGTGACAGCTATGCTGTCGCGTTTCGTGCGGTGTGTAAGTAGCCGCTGGCCCATGGAGGTGGGAGGAGAAAGGAGGGCAGCGCATCTGTATAGCCTCTATGCGGATGTCTATGAGCGTCGCGTCGGTAGTCATGACAATTTCTCCGACTGTCAGTTTGACCGTTTACACGTTTATTCGTTATTCGTTTCGTATTCTTTAAAGTAGTTTTATTACAACACAATTAATAATTTTGAGAAATTTTAAGAAAGTGCAGATTACCCCCCAAGTACGAATAAACAAAATGGATTGACGTCAACTGCGCAGTGCGCGGACATAATGTGTTGACACTGTCAAATTTTTAAACAATGACATCAAACAAAACAACCGATCTGTTACTGTTATCAGTAACTGCCTCATTCTTAACACCACTATCATTAGCACACGAAAGTTTGTTTGTATATGGTATAACGCCTTTTATATTTCGCATAGGTACTCGTACATTTCTATTTTAGTTGCAGTCTAAATGACAAGCTCAATTTCAAAAGATTGATAGAAATATAATTTACCTTTTAAAAATAGCAGTGTGAGATATATTATATAAATATAATCTCTATGGTATGGCCACTATGGTAGCACTGTGAACAAAAAACTACCTCATGAAGTTTTAAACAACTTTGTTACCTATATTAATGTGCTTCTACTAAAAACCGCTATAGGATTTTATCGCATTCGTTACATAATAGATCTAATATTTTTTTATAGACTACAAGTAAAAAAATAGTCATTAGGGATAAAAAATAGTAATCAACAACCATTTCGTAATTATAGCAAGGAATACTAGAAAAATAGATAGGTAGTTTTATTTATTGGATAACATAACTGAAAGTAAATAGACTTCTTAGATCTGAAACGTATAAAAAATTTCAAATAAGAGTCGTATAATTTATAACGTGCACTTTCTGTCATCATCTTTTGTTTTTGGTCGGATAGCATCGATCCGTGGCTGCTCACGGGGGATCAGGGGCCACGGTTGTAGATTGTATTATTTACTTCTGATACGTGATGATAAGTTGAGCATTTGTACGTGGGGAAATTGTGATTGATATTCTCAGTAAACAAATTAGCGCCAGTGATTAATAGAAATAGGATGGACAGCGTCACCTATATCCTCGGGCTACGTGCAGATGCTATCCTGTCACACCTGTCTCAGGCAGCGAACAGTTAGGAGTGTCTTAGTCTTACTAAATAAATTTAATGGAGCCTGTCGATTCAGAAGCAATCACTGTTACGGGTGGACTAACATGATGTTCTTGAGCACGCTATAAGAGTACTAGAAGATTTTTTTTCTTGAAGAAAGATATAATAAGCACTTTATGAGTTAATTAGAATAACGACATAATTATAAACCTTTCTTCATATCACCTCTCCCAAACAACTCTCAAAAAACTACGAAAGACAACACAATAACATAGTCATCTTCTTAAACCAATGTTATACAAACAAAAGCTACCTGATTGTGGATAGCCTGATCCAAGAGATTACAGCAATGAAACTGGATTTCGGTCAAGCGGTAAATCAAAGTTATTTCTAATCTAAAATAAAAATAACAAAATGACTTAGTATAAATTAAATTTTCAATTAAACGTCAAAATAATAACAACACACCTCCACGCCATTTCTCTAACGAGATAGGCAGAGACAAGCGCCAATATAACATATTATACTCAAGACTTGATACTTCCAACCCCGTACCAGTTTTGAGAAGAAGAGCCGAACTACCACAGTAGGTTTTCTTTGTAATTATTGTTTAATTTTTATTGCATTGAGTTATCTTCGTAAAAGCGTCCGATTCACAACCCGTGTCTTAAATAAAGTATATTTAGCTCATAAAAAAAGCAAAGATAAAACTATCATTGCTCTTTAACTTTGTTTTTAAATTAATTAATAGAAAGGGATTGTTCTATTCTACTTATGCAATAATGTTAAGCTGTGAAAATATCATCTCGATGAAGAGGTAAATACTGATTTAAAAAATTGCTTTACGCCCTTTTACCCTCTGATAGAGGTATAGTCTAGATATGAAAATCAACAGTTTGGGAAGCGCTTGTTTAACCAGTTGCTTTTGTCTCGCTTATAGCTTCGCTAATACTGGAATGGTAACTCTAATCTCGTCGTAAGTTTGAATTCTCTTCTCGCAATTTTGCACTCGCGGCCCAGAGCGATCGCTGCAATAGTGACTATAACTGTTCGCGTAGTGCATGACACTCGCGGCTTTGATTTGCATGTTCTACACTTAACTACCACAACTAATTATTATCTATGCTGTTCAAGTACCCACAGCGAACATTTTTTTAATTTTTTTATAACATTATTTAAGTTATTACGATATTTCCATAAAGGTATGTTCACAGGAAACTATAAAAGTCTTTTAGGCTTGTGTACTATATCTATCTTAGTAATTTTATTTATACTAAAGTTTTATAAATTAAAATATCATACAATTTAATATTTATCAAGAATATAATATGGCTAATTTAAATTATCTAAAAGCTTTTGTGTTTTTTATTTATATTTTTTTTATATTAGTTTATTTTATGCAAAAACCGTGGTAACTCCTAAACGATTTGATACTTTTTCCGTCATTCGCTGACATTACTTTTTAATAAAATTTTGTGTTGAACTGCATATAAAAACTAAACTTTCACGTACACATATTATATATGCATTATATTGTTTTGTGTGTAATATTTTCGTTATAATACTTGAATAAATAACGGATCAACTTATAAAAAATATAATTTATGTTAGCATCGATATGATCGTTAGGTTGAATATTCATTATGTATCCTGCACTTTATTAAGCTCTGCATGTCACATTATTAATTTATTCTGCATACCCTAATATTGCATATGTTTTATGTTGTAAGATAAAATTTGGATGCGAAATGTTAAAATTGGGATTCTATACTCGGGAGGAACACTTTATTGATTCTGTTTATTATTATTTTCTCAGAAATAATATAAAATTATATATTTTTATTAACATTTTATACGCGGTCTATTGGAATCTAAACTTTTTGAATTTTAAACTTTTTGATGGCCTTATTTCTTTTATTATTTTATACAAGGATCTACATAGTAATGACATTCTTACACTACAATATAATAAAAAAAATAATACATTTATCACCAAAACACGCGAGGACTGCGAACTAAAACTCACCAATTTAAAAGAAATCTGCTTTTAAATTCCTTTGATATTATCTCGTTAACGGAGACTTGGCTTCTTGATAGTATAAGCGATAATGAGCTTTCGATTATCGATACGTAGTATGGCGCAGAGGTAGAAATTATTCACTCACAAAGGAAAAGTATGGTGCAAGTGTACTCTTTGCTTCCAAAAAGAAATTTATGGCGGTCGAACGACCTGAATGGTCTTCTACGCAGAAGGCTTATGGGTCACCATAAGCCTTCTGCGTAGAAGACCATGATGATATGTCATATATACAAGTAGTCACTAGTTACAAAACATGCACTTTTGTACGATCTATCTCTGTAGTGCTAATCTTGGTAATTCGGTTAATGTTCATCTCTGAAACTTTAGTGAAAATCTATCTACTATTATTAATTCTTGGTTGGCGAGTTGGGCATCAGCCAATACCAGTTGGACAAAAATTTACCATAAGATGTTGTCTGCCCTGCTTCAGCATTTGATAAAAAAATTAAAAATTATGAAAACAAAGAGCTTCGTCCAGTTATTCGTTTATAACCCGAAAACTACAAAGTAGTTGGAAAAATAGATTTCGAAAGAGGACAAAATTTTCAATAAAAATTTTTTAAATTCTTGAAGTCTACTACATAAATATTGGAAGTAGACTTTCATTATTTATGACATTAATTTAATAGTGAGCATGGCTCTCCACGCAAAACGCGCCTCTTGACCGGACACCTTAAAAGTGCCTCAGCAAACAATAAACATATTTATAAATCATTATTCAATAAGTTACTAAATAAAATCGGGCCACTTTATTAAAATTTATATGTAGTTATAGTCATACATAGCTAGTGTGATGTTAAAAGTCGAACTAGGGTTGTGGGCATGCCTATCGAGCCCACAACGGTAGATCCTTGCTAGATTTCAGTCAGTCAGCTCTTAGATACTTAGATAACGCTTTGGTGATTTATTACATTTTATTTATTTAGATGTTAGATAAAATGAGGTGTTGAATATTCATCCTCGGACCTCAAAACTGTCAATGCTGGTGTTCCGCTAGGATTTATTTTGTCCCCCACGCTCTTTCTTCTGCATATTAATGACATGATACAAACTAGCGGCATTCATTGTTATGCTGACGATAGTACTGGTGATGCAATATACGCCGGCCGCGCCAAAATATCCCGGGAATATGACACCGAATATCGTAACAAGCTTGTGCCTTTGTTAGACAAAGTCGCAGAATGGGGCCGACTAAAGTTAGTCCAATTCAACCCCAAGAAGACACAAGTTTGCGCGTTTACCGCAAAAAAAATCCCATTCCTCGTATACCCACGTTTTCAGAATATTTCTCAACATCGGAATAATTGGGGTCGACATATCTAGTAGCGTTCAGTTCCGCGGTCACTTGGAAGCAAAGGCTAAATTAGCATCCAAAAAGCTGGGTGTTCGCGGCAGGGCGAAGCAGTACTTCCTGCCAGCGCATGTGCTACAAATATACTAAGCGAGGGTCCGACAGCACAGGGAGTATTCTCACCTTCTTTTTTTTTTTTTTTTCTCACATTTTCTCAAT
>LUGF01000984.1:91658-104901 GCA_001625245.1 Calycopis cecrops
CTTGTCCTGAGAAGAACCGGTGAAACAAATCGAGCGAGCCTCATGATGTGGTGAAAGGAAGTGATTCCTACGGTCTGTTCCTTTTTTTATTTTCTTTTTTTCGACGTCTCTTTTAGCTGAAAATGTTTAAAACATTCGTACTTTAATAAAATATAAATTTAGCGATGAGATTTTTAGAGCTCTACTCATAAGGATTTTTAGTAGAGCATGGACTAGATAGCGTTTAGGTCGCTGGTATTCATGTGATGGGCAGACCGATGAAACCTATAAATTGGAGTTATATCATTTTAATAATTTTTTCAAGTGATATTTACGACGAACGTATTAATTACTAACAATTCAGTAGACATTAACCTGTTTTTTGAATAGTAATCAAAATAAATAATATAGTATAATGACTTCCTGGATATATTATACTAGTTGACTCGTGCCCGTTACGATTTTTCGTTTCGAACAATTTTTATTTTTGTCGCACAAAGTCAAAAATAAAAATTATTCATTCGTAGTAAAATAAGTCCTACGTTTCTTCCTGATAATATACCTTTTCATCAGTGAACGAAAGTTTAAAATGAGTTCAGTAGTTTTGGAGCCTTTTCGATACAAACAAAAACATTTCCTTTTTTACATATTAAAAAAGTAACGTATTTATTGCTAGTATGATCTGTAGTTTGTTTTCATAAAAATAAAAAAGGCGTTATTTTTGGAGCCTGATTCTGGAGCAAAGTATCAATTTTAAAAATATTTGACAGGCAATCCTAGTAGATTCCCAACAATACACGAGTTCTTATGAGCACGATTACGAATATTTGGCAAATACATCAATCAAAGTAATCCGCCAACAACAGATCCGAGTAGCGAATAGTTAAAGCGCTGTCTAAATTGTATATCAAATGTTAGGACAGTATCTGTCGTACCTCGTCGGCGTCGGGTCAGGCCTGCTCGCATAGTGCGGAGAGCTCGGCTACACACTCGCACAGTGGCAAGCGACCACCTGCTACACGTTTGCTCACGCACACGACACGAATAGCTAGCTCAAACTGATAGTTAATGAACTCCAACTGATCAATTTAATAATCTGTATTAAAATATGATCTGCGTTTGGTTTATTTATAATAATCTACTATAATTAGTGTCATTATTGGACATTAATTGTTCAATTTGCAAAAGCAACAAATACAAGATACGTCACACGTAGTCTATTATATATAAGAGCGCAGTTCATCGAAGTATTTAGTGCTAGTAGTGAAGTATGACGGTCCTTCAGAAGTTGGGCGGAGACGCTCTGAAGCGTGTGTTCGACTGTCGGCCGCTCGTCGCCTTCCAAAAGTGTTACTCCCAGAATGTGGAGGATATATTCAAGTTCTACCCCGAGGAGGCCGTCGTCACCGACAAGTACAGGGTGCTGGATGAGAAGGACTACCAGAGGTTCATCAGCAAGAGAGCTAGCAGGCGCGAGCCAGCCCTT
Organism: Calycopis cecrops; assembly: GCA_001625245.1. Classification (NCBI taxonomy): domain Eukaryota; kingdom Metazoa; phylum Arthropoda; class Insecta; order Lepidoptera; family Lycaenidae; genus Calycopis; species Calycopis cecrops. Next base: position 93,124 of record LUGF01000984.1, read on the forward strand.
ACACGGACAATGAGTAAGTACATTTATAAATTTATATTATAAATTATGTAATATCATTGATATGAAATTTCACAATTAAACTGTTTCCTAAACAGATTTTTTAATTAACAACAGATAGCAAAAATTTACAGGTAAGCGTACACAAATTGTTGGATTATACATTTCTTTTTACCTCGTCGAGATGAAACTGATAATAAAAAATAAATATTATGATAAATAAATAATAGAATTTGTGACAAAAATAATACTACTAGTAACTTGTTTCTATCCATTTATTAAAAAAAAATTATAATCATCATATTAAAAAAATGGAATTATATTATCTCCTTATTTAACTCATTTCCGTGACCTTCTAAAGCAAATGAAACGTCGTATTTTGAAATACCTGTATAAATAAGGATTGCTCATTGATTAAAATCATATATTACTCTCCGTTTTTCAGAAATCCGGGAAGAGCAAAAAAAGCTCACAACCAGATATAATCTTCCATATGTATATAAAAATCAATTGTTGTTCGTTAGACTCACAAAAACCCGAGAACGGCTGAACCAATTTGGCTAATTTTGGTTTTGAATTACTTGTGGAAGTTCAAGGAAGGTTTAAAAGGTGAATAAATATAAAAAAAATTGCTAGGAATATAGTAAAAACAACAATTTTGTTTTCCTATAGAAACTATTACCTGTCAAACATTAATTGATGTTCGTCCTGTCGTTTAGGAATCAAATAAAAACTAAGTTGAAAAAATAGTTTAAAATAAATAACTAATTAGAATGTATAATATTCTCATTCAAAAACTGTAGTTAATTTTGATTAACTGTCTATCAGAATAATTTTGTGTAGTTTGATAAATCTTATCTTATTTTATCTCTCTCTATATTATTATCTTGTATATTAAAAAAGTTCTATAATGTCATGAACAGTGGTCGGAAGGCATTTTTGATATTATGATATTACAATAATTAAATCTGCAACCGCGGTGGGCAGTGCCCACCGCGGTTGTACGCCGCCCGCCACTCGCCAGTCCGGGAGATTTTACGTGCGTTCCTGGAGCCGGGGTATTTTGAAATCTTACCCCTTTTTTGCGGGAGAATCCCAGAACTCCGGGAGAGTTGCCAACCCTACTTCACAGTGGTAATATTATTTTGTAATAACATGGTGCATTGCAGCCAAATTGGGCGGGCACGACCGCGCACGCTTACGCAGCCGCGTTTCCTGTGGTTTGTGAGATTTTCGTGGCTCATAGGGGACGAGTAACAAACATCTACGCGGATATCTCTTTGGTAGACTCCAAAAAAGCTCCGACTCACAAACTCATTTGTCCCTATATACTGGGAAAAAAGTATAGAGCGAAAAGTAATTTAGGGGACCTTTCGATCAATTCTGCTACAAAGTTATATGCAACTACACATACCTATTTTGATTTATCGTATCTTTATTTCTATACTAATACTGGGTGGCGCAAAAGTAATGGCACTAAAGAAAATACTTTTTTTTTATTTGACATATCCTGTCATTCTATTTTTGTTAATTGTGTAGTGAACAAATGTAAAATACACAGAAAAGAAACATGAACCGTTTTACTCCCCAAGAACGTGGAATAATCGTGTCAATGTTCTTACGGAATAATTCTTCAGTGACGTCCGTCCAGCACCGATGGGTCGCACAATTCGACGCTTTGCCACACTCCTCGAAGCAACTGGCTCAACAAAGGATAGACCTAAGTCTGGGAGACCAAGAACAGGCCGTTCAGCTGAAAATATCGATGCTGTGCGCGAAGATGTGGAAGAGTGTCCAGAGACATCAACGAGGCGACGTGCCACGCATTTCCAGACGGGCCTTGCAGCGTATTTTGGTGACAGACTTAAAGATGTTTCCGTATAAAACTCAAATGACTCATCAGTTGCTGCCTACTGACCACCGAGCTCGTCTAGAATACAGCCAGCGCGTCATAAAACTAAACCTTGAAGAGGATGATTTTTCTTCAAAATTGGTTATGAGTGACGAAGCGCATTTCCATCTCTCAGGGCATGTCAATAAGCAGAATACTCGGTTCTGGGGCTCTGATAATCCGCGCATTATTCAAGAAACACCTTTACACCCACTAAAAGTTACTGTATGGTGTGGCATCTGTGTTGACAGAGTAATCGGACCCTATTTTTTTGAAGACGCTGCAGGCAATGCGATAACTGTCCCTGGAGAACGCTACAGAACCATGTTACGTGAGTTTTTGATACCCAGTTTGGACGACTTGGGGCTGGAGCAGATCTGGTTTCAACAAGAGCGCGCTACGGCACACACAGCGCGCGACACTATGGACTTACTGAGGGACGCTTTTCCAGGCCGAGTTATCTCTCGTTTTGGCGATTTGCCTTGGCCTGCAGGATCACCCGATCTGACCAGTCCAGACTTCTTTCTTTGGAGTTTTTTGGTTAAATCTCGGGTGTATGTGAACAAGCCACAGACTCTCGCAGCTCTAAAAGAATACATTTATCAAGAAATAAGGAACATATCGCAGGAAGTGTTACGGCTAGTTACGCAAAATGTCATAAATAGGGCTCTCTAGAGGTCACCATTTAAAAGACATCATCTTTAAATCCGAATGGTACGAAATTTAATGGCACAAATATACATTTAAAATTACCTGAATCAAGTTTTCTAATTTAGATTTTTTTTTATAACTGAATCAAATTGTGTCTTTACTTTTGCGCCACCCAGTATAAAGAGAAAAGATTTTTGCTTACTTGTATCGAAAACTCCACTGATTTTAACAAATCTTTCATTAATTGAAGTAACAAAGGATACATTTTATGATGATTGACAATTTTTATTCTTGACGCCCAAGGATGTAGACATGGGCCGCCTAGTCTTATAAATTCAGCTGTGTTATTTATGTATATTATATCCAAGAAAAGAGTGGTCTTTATACATTGTGATCTGTTTTGAATTTGTTATCAGACAGAGTTTAAGCCGCAAAAAGAAAAAAAATTTTGCATGGAATTCGCATAATTTTAATTTAATAGTAATTAAATTAAAATTACGATATTCCTCAATTATTGTTTTGTGCATTGTGACATTTTATTGTTATTTAATGTTACTTTTAATGAAATTAATGTGCGAAAGTTTGTATGTGTGTTTGGTATTCTTACACAAAGGACAATGGTCATCTGCAAGCATGCCTTGGACTAAAAATTCGCCCATCAAAAAACATACGTTGTTTTATCCGTCTATATTATAATAACAAAAAATTATATTCAATTTATTATTAAACTAGCAGCCCATCCCGGCTTCGCATGCTTATGCATGCATTATGCCCATTAATTTCGTGATGTTGACTCCCCTCCCGTACCTCTTCAACGCATAGCTGGCCGAGCGGAGTTTTTTCTATTATTTAAACTGGTGATATTTTTTTAATGGAATATCCGAATCGAATCATTTAAAAAGTGATATGAAGGTATTGAAGTAGTCTTAAATAATAATTTATTTATTTTGATGAGGATCAATACCTAGGTACGAATAAAGAGCCTTTTCTAGCGGTGGTATATATTTTTTTTTAATAAAAGAACGCTCATTGTGACCTAACTATAAAAGATAGAGACATACTGTCACGACATTTTTTATAGATAGTGATGTGATGATTAAAAATTGTAATACATGATTTTGTTCTATCATTAATAGTTTTCGCAGTGCACGCGATTTATGGAAGTTTTTTGTTAATTTTTTTACACCTTGGGTTAGATTATTCAAGTTTTAGTAAGCATTCCTAATTTTTTGAAAATGAAACATAGCCTATGTCACTCGGAAATAGTATAGCTTGCCAACGGTGAAAGAATTTTTAAAATCGGTCCAGAAGTTTCGGAGCCTATTCATTTCAAACAGACAAACAAAAAATCAAACCTTTCCTCTTTATAATATTAGTACTTATGTATAGAAGACGGGAGAGATGTATAATTAAATTTATTAGTATATATATTATTGAGGTTATGTTGCATATTAATAATCTGTGTTGTTAGGATTTGACAAATAACAGATGTTTTGCTTTTTTTTACCAAAACTGTGTTCCACATGTAATATAAATCAAAAATTACAACCTAGTACACAGGACAATATAGATATTACTTGCAAGTAGTTCCTTAGTAGCTTTACAAAATAAGAAGAAGAGAAATAAAAAGTACGCCAAGTCATCGAGAGTAGAAGATTAAGTTTAAGTCCGTTAGGTAGAGAGTTTGTCCAATCGAGGAGAGCAGAAGATTCGATGGTAGTCCTAAACATTTGCAACAAAAGAAACTACGGAAAATAGCATAGAACGGAACACAACCATCGCTTGAAAGCCGAAGCTGAAAAACCAATTGACAGGTGACCACTTTGTCTGTTGACATTTGACAAAGATATAGTAACAACTACAGTAACATTTATCAATCAATTTAATTTTGTTTATCTGTTTAGCCGCTTTATCTCTATCTAGAATCGGCCAACACCTATTTTCCATCTCCACATTTCCTCGGGAAACTTAAGCGAGTGAAACCGCGTAGCGCAGCTAGTATATATGACTATATATTTATATGTTAATATCTTACCTGACTTCGTCGGGGGCTGGGCCTACCCCGGAAAAAAATGTAGTCGATGCCACCCGCGGTGCTTTAAGCCAGTAGTGGCCATTTACTATGGCCTGGATCTGACACGCTCCATTAGATCCCAGGTCTAGTGGCTAAAAAAAATATAATATAATGATTAATTAATTTAGTTTGACCTAGACTATACTTGTTTATCCTATCAGGCATAAGACAAACTAGTTTAGCATAGGCGATACTAGAATTCTATTGCGTATAGGAATAACCAGTTTAGTCTAGGCAAAACTAGACTACTCTGAAATCGAGCTTGGCCAGTAACATATATAAAAACACGTGTGGTTCAACTTCTTTTAAAAGCTTCCTCCACTTAATAAATGGTCCACTTTACAACCAAATTGTCAAAAGACTTTTTTTAATAGTATAAGTTTAAGATGCAAACCTACCGACACCCACAAGCATCCACATAGAGGCTATACAGGTGCGTTTCCCTGCATCCTCCTCCATCTTACTTAGCCCATCGGCTACTTATAGTGCCACAAACTTTTCTGACCCGGTCGTGGCGGCGCTCTTCTGACAAGAGTGACAAGTCTTGTCTAATTAAGTATTGCCATTAAATGAAATATCCCGATTTTTAGGGTAAAAATATTGTGCGATGCAGGAAGTAATTGAAGTTTTGGCATCACGATACTAAAATCATGATAACTGTTATTTTAATAGTTATTTAGAAATAAAAACATGAATTATGATATATATGAAATATTATATGTATGTTGACTTGTAATCATGCTCGTGTAAAAAATCAAATTTACAAACAATCAACAATTTTACTTTATTAAGTTATTAATGGCACTTGGAGACGTTTCTCTTCTTGCATAAAAGATAAAACTTTTAAAAATATGTTTCTCTCATCCCTTTGGGTAAATGAGGTTTGAGCATCGCTCCACTAATAAAACTGACAACAGATTGTCATTTCAAAATGATGGCTTTAGTTCCAATCCTGTCCACCGGGTCAGATATGTTTGTGGCACTATAAGCACCGTACGAATCGCGACGCGTCACTACTATTTTATTTTAATTACGTCTTCTATTTCTTCTATTTGTTATCGAGCTGCTCAATTATTCTTTGTTTACATTGAATACAAAGGAAAACGAGCAAGTAATAAAACGACACTAATTAAACTAATGCGAGAAAATTGCATTTCCTTTATTTCTGTGGTTATCATTTTTCTGTAACGAATTGTAGACATTACGTTTTTTGTTGCATAATTCTACCAACATTATAATTTAAAAGGATAAACTTTGGTTAATTCGTTTTCTTTTTGTTTTCTTTTATATTATTAACTAGCGATGGTGACTTTGCTTGTATCACGTAAATATCCAACTGAAATTATAAATATGACAGACTGTATGTATATTTATTATTCTTTCACAGCAAAAGAGTAGGAAAATCCATTCCGTATGTAGCAGTCTGATCATATACATCGCCGAATTGCATTACGGCTAGCCATCGCCAAAATCATGGCAGTTTTGTATTGCAGCAGGTCAACCATCATTGTCATTGCATGATGTTCTATAAAATGGCGGCTCACCCTCATTGTACTTCTTTTACATTATAACTGTAGACAAAGAAATTTACTGACTAGTGTGACCATGTATTTACAAAATTGAAGACTGTTTAAATGAAAACCAATTTAAAAACTTGAGGACAATTTTTCTTTAGCTGTTACTAGGCAGTTTGTGTATAAACACCACCGTAGTTTCTTCGGTCGCTACCCTCGCTCACTGAATTTATTACTGGCGTAGTATCTAAAATTATATCACCAGCCATACTCATGAGGTCATATTTTCAACACTAATGTTGTTGTATAGTATTTCGCCGAATCCCGCAATCCATAGCTATTTTACCGGTTTGGAACTATAAACTGTCAAAAAGGCAGATCATTGCCCACTCTATTATGTTACGGTTCTATTATATTGATTAACGTACCTGTATCGCAGGCCCTACTTTTTGAAAACGGTAAGCCCTTTTCCAAATTTGGCGATACATACAATGTGACTTCGACATATACATTTCAATGAAACCGCCGGGCACTGCTAGTATAATATTAATATATTATCATCTGAGCAGCAATTATTTTTTTGACTAATTAGCATATACATTGACGCAGTTAAGAATGTATTTACAATATAAATTATTTTTTGACAATAACTTACATAAGGTTCTTAAGGATTTTAAATTCCACATAGAAAAGCTTTATTATTATCATGCAATTACATGAGTATTTCACTTACAGGTAAATTAAATAATATTTAAAAAAAATTAAATGCCAAGTATTACACAAATATTAAAAATAATATGCAACCATATTTATGTTCATCAATTTATGTGTAGTGTATCGTGTCCTGATGCTACTATGCTCTTCTTCACCCCTCCCCCCGCCAGTGGGCCTTATGCCACTCGAGCTAAGATTTTCTGTTGTACTTCAACTAATACAAATTTTATAAAGAAATCGTTATTTTAACTCATCCGTTACTTTATCAATACATGTCGAGTAGGCTCGACCGGCATATTAGATTGTCCTTCCTTTTCTAATCTCTGTCAACCTATTTCGAATTTAAGTAGAAAATAAAACAAATGTATACTAACTTTGACTAAATTTACATTTTACAATAAGCGATTTCGATTAAGGAAATATTTAAAAAGAAAAATAACACTTTAAAAGAAGAGTAACACGAAAAGTGGCTACGAGTAAACGTAGCCCTTTGTAGAGGTTCGTAGCACACACAAGTGTGTGCTACTAATACGAGGTCTTTCTCACTTGATAGTTTTAACTTGTCACTTCTACTGCTAATCCCTATATGGTCCCTATAATTTCCTTTTTACAACTATTGGAAGTATATTAAGAAAAGATACTGCACCTAAAAGCAGGATATATTCGATGGCAAGGTTTTCAGAGTGTTAATAGTGCATGTGGTAGATTTAGCTGTAGGGTCTTTCTTACAAAGTTATAAGTAGGTATTTAATGTTCGTTTTTATTTTTTTTTATTTATTATTAACAAGTAATTTTATCAGAACTTTGAATGTAACGATTTTTAAAATAAGACAAACAAATCCATTCCATTATTTTGAAAATGAAACAGACCAAATTATCAAACATTTTCAATCGAGGCCTATTCTTAACCAAATAAACATTTTGATTTACTTTACTACTAACATGTAGTTTTGTTTTCGATTTCCTGTGGAAACGAAGAAAATCACATCAGAGCTTTATCGGATTGCTAAGAGTGCTTGATTATTATTATTTAGTAGTAATAATAACAATGATTATTATTGATTGATTATTATTATTATTATTATTTAGTAATAATAATAATAATCAAGCACTCTTAGCTATTATTGTCGGGCAACTAGACTAGGCTTGAGATCGAAAGACGAATTGACACCCCACTTAGATAGGTGAAATGTGCCTTAATAGTGAATATTAGAAGTTTATTTGTAATAGCTAATACCTGCAAATGTTATCAAGACCAGAGAAACTGCGGAATCTCTTATAACCTGATTTGTCAGGGGTAGCTAAAGATAATATCTTAAATGAAATCGGAGCTGTAGTGAATAAAAATGTATGATGAAATGTAAGAATGTGGATAAAGCAAAAGAGATGACCCAGGAGTTCATTTTATAAACATTAAATCTTCATTATCGATGTATATATATTTTTATAATCTTTGATCCTGACCCCGCGAGGTGTTTTAACAACGACTGGTTTGTCCGAGTCATCTTTGTGATGTCAGATATAAAGGTTATTAACTTGTATCACATATATATGGTAATTAAATAAGATATATATGTTAATATTATAATTGCGACTGTTGAAATGTTTGGATGAATCGATGGATCTATACACGTGAGCTGTAGAAATACTAAATTTCTACAACTCACGTGTTCACGCATCTGTGAGATAACATAGATGAATTAATTTGATCATAAAAAAATAATAAAGTTGCTCTAAAGTTTTATTTTTTGGACAAAATATTTTTTTTATTTTTTATTTTTATTTTACTTTATTTGGAAAACAAGCAGCAAAAACAAGTCACAATTTTTACTTACGGTTTTACACTTACAAATTCAATTATTGAGTGGTACATTTATATTTACAATGAAAAAAAAATATAAATAAAATTTGTAAGAGGCTTTTCAAGATTGTGGTTAAAGTTATTAAAAAACCAGTGCTTTGGACGGAACTTTTTTTTAGACTTTGGAATTTTAGGACTAGGTTCATGTGATGATCTGTGACAAAGTTATTGTGCATAAGCCCTCGAAGGTTTCTGAGTTCGGGTTTTTAAAATTTCATTCCCTAAGGGCCTGAAATAGAGTGATTAAATTTATGAATTATGTGAAACCGCGAACACTAGTTTTACTTAAATACGTTTTTTCTGGTGTATCTGATGATTAAAATGTACATTTTTTGACAGCATCGCTCGCGTACAAGATGGACAAAACTGTAATCTCGCTGGCGGAGGGCATGCCCAACGAAGACGTCTTCCCGTTCAACCGACTCGAGCTCACCACCAAGAACGGAGAAAAGATGCTCATCGAAGGCAAGGAGCTGGCTACGGCGTTGCAGTACGTGCCCTCTCAGGGGTCAGTGAACTTTCCAATATATAAGATATTATATCTTGATAAAGAAAAATCAAAAAAAAAATGTGCGGGATAATATATAAAATTACTTGTATTCGCCCGCTCAAAAATGGAGTTCTATTTAAAAAACCCCATCAAAATCAAGACGACCAGGCTGGCGCAGTGGTACAGGGCTCGGATAAGTGGAGCATGTTGCGCCAGGGGTAGCGGGTTCGAATCCGGCCTAGGTCATGGGTGTTTATATATGTATTAGGTATATGTATTTCTACAATAAAAATCTTAAATATATAAAAAATTCTTAAATTTATAAAACATATTAAATATATTCCGTTGTCTAGTACCCGTAACACAAGTCCTTACGGTACTTAGCACGGGGCTAGGCTAACGTGGTGTGTAAAATCCACAGATATTTATTTATTTATTATTTATTTAAAATGTAATTTTAAAGATCGAAGCATACAGACACACAGACGGCGAAAAGCGATTTGTTTTATACTCCGCAGTGATATAGAGATTATATATCATAACTAGCTGCGCCCGCGGTTTCACCCGCGTAACTTTCGATCCCGTGGGAATATCGGGATGCAAAATAGATGTTGGCCGATTCTCAGACCTACTCAATATGCTCACAAAATTTCATGAGATTCGGTCAAGCCGTTTCGGAGGAATATGGCAACGAAAACCGTGACACGAGAATTTTATACATTAGATTTATATTTCGTTCTACCCAATGACATTGCCAAAAATATTGCAATAGGTGATCTATCTGGAGAACAATTAAAACAATCTTACGCAAATATTACACAAGCCCGCATATCTTATCGGGCACGCTGAGTTTTGTTAATTTTATAACAACACAAGATAACGGCACGAGTTATGTAAACGACATTTAACTTGTTTGCCGACGCTATCTGAGGACACGTCATCGCTCGATCCTCAAACATCTTAAGCTCATACTCATATCTATGTGATGTCAATGTCATTCTTTTCGGTTTCGCGGAGAAATGGGTTTACACGCGCGTACGTAAGTGATCCGAAGGATGTTTGGCAGTTAAGGCTGAACCATTACACACCGTTACACATACTTTAATAATAATGTCAGCTACAGGGTATCTCGGCAAATGGCCAGTGTCTCCTACGGGACTGGACTCCTCCAAAGGATAAGCCTAATCCGACAATATATTATTTGGTGCATTCTTCAACTTCCTGAACCTCCATCTAGAATAAGTTGAAGTAATTGCTCCGGTTAGCACCAGACACCTCCTATAAGGAGGTGTGTACCCTGTATGCTCTTGTCATTACCCCTTTATGGGCTCACCCCACCGCGTTCAGCAAGACTATCTACCTAAGTATCATCGATTCTTTAGCTATGCTGGTCATCCTTCGCTCTCCAGATGTGCCCTGGCCTGAGCATTAATGTGGCCATCAACGGTGTGGCCCATATTGGGAGGAAGAGGAGAGAGAGAAATGTATCTGTATAACCATTGCGGATGTCTATGGGCGCCGGTAGTCATGAAAATGGCTCTGCCTGTTCGTTAACCCCCGTAATATAAAAAATGGTTTCTAGGAGTTTCAGCTAATGTTACCATGTTACAGCCTGCCCCCGCTGCTGGAGGTGCTGCGCGAGTACCAGCAGGCGCTCCACCGGCCGCCGCCGCTGGCGCGCGACGTGCTGGTGACGTGCGGCTCGCAGCACGGCATCTACCACTGCGTGGAGCTGTTCGTGGAGCCGGGGGACCCCGTGCTCGCCACCGAGTTCGCCTACACGGGACTGCATAGCGCGGTAATATACGATAACAGCCCTGTTATTCACAATAGGGATCAAGCTTCTAGACTGCCACGCTAACTAGTGGCTGAAATGTGAACCGAATGCTAGCAAATTTTCTTAAGTACGTATGATATGACATAATAATTAAGTCAACATGTCTTTGTCACTGTCTTTTGCTTGTTTTGCTAGCACTTGATTCCTAAAATGATCACCGGAGCGGCGAAAGTGCTGGCTCTATGTTTCTTGGGATCCTGCCCTATAGATCAGATTTTTTAAAGCATAAAAGGCAAAGGAGCATTCTTTACTGATTATTTTTCGAGAGCCCATACATCCCATAAACAGACCAGGTTTTTAAAGTTTCAAGCGGCTTCGCAAACTCACAGAAGGCACGAAACGCGACAGCATAGCAATCACTTCACGTCTGTATTATTTGAGCGAGGGCTACCTCCTCGGTCGTGCCGGGCCAATTCCACTACAGTGTAACATGGCACTACTCATAATAAAACCTGCTACTGGACTTCGATATTCAGATAAGCACGTAAACATCTCAAAAAGAAACTGGTTTTAAATTTATTCCTAACCTACGATGGAGAGACCCATTCAAATACGAGTAAATCATGTAATACATGCGTGACTGCTAAATTATTATTGATCGGTGACTAATGATCATAATAGACAGACTAATGATACAACGATTATGATGAACAAGTTTGATCATCAGAACAGGGAAATATAGGAGACATTTCAGTAAATCATGTAACAGATGCCTGACTAGTATATTATTATTGATCGGTGACTAATGA
>LUGF01000984.1:129859-145166 GCA_001625245.1 Calycopis cecrops
AGCTTCGACAAACGAAGCTAAGTGAATTTCGAGCCCTCGTATAAATCAGGTGCGGATTTGGGTCTCGTTTTTATTGGTATTTATCTTGTTAGTATTATATGTAGTTTTATTTTGTAGTTTTAGCTGTTTCATGTACTTAGTAATATAATTGAACAACAATATATCTTAAAAAGTTTATAGGGCTGGGGTAGATAAATGTTTGATTGCGATCGGTCGATCCAGGCACTAAAAATACATTGAAATACCTATTGTATTATTAATATACAATTTATGTTTTCATATTCGGTATATGTAATATATTTGTTAAATAACGAATTAAATGGGTTTTACACAAGTGTGCATGTACCCAGTCCCTAACTCCACGTTGGAACCGTGCAGTGGGGTCAGGTTCCCATCCTAACCCCTGGTCCCAATACTCCAACGGAGCACACCACGCCGGTCGTCCGAATCCACGCCGCCATCTGCGGATCAGAGGGACGGATGGAGGACCACCGGTACTGGCTGGTCCCATCCGCTGGGCGGCGGACTAACCATTAAACGGCCGCAGAGGACAGGGAGGACGGCAACGACACACCGCATCTCCTCTTCCTCTGCGGCCCCACCGCCAACGCAACAGACGGTGCGCCCCCGTTCGGTCGCGGGAGATAGGGTGCACGGCAACGACACACCGTCACACCTCTCCTCCCGCGACCCCTCCTCCATGGACGCATCCAGAGCGGGCCCTAGCCAAGCCCACCCGACGCGTCCCCACCCGGGATCCCTCTTGGTTCACCGTGGTTGTCCAAGCCACGGCTACTAAGCCCCCTCACCACGACAAGGTGGAGATCCGTCGAGGGGGAAGTGTGCATGTACCCAACTTATTCTACTCTGAAATATCAAACAGTTACCTTTCGATTTCATTTAATCTTTCGATTTTCGGGTTCATTTAATGCTAACTAAATCCGTAAACAGTCACATATGAAGACGTATGACTAAATTATGGCGTATATGTAACTTTTATGCTAAACATTGAGATTGCTCTCAAGCAATAAGACCGCCTTTTGTGCACAAGAAGTAATTGTATTTGTCGTCATTTCTGTATTTTTTTTTTCTTTTTTCTTTTGTGCACAATAAAGTATTCTATTCTATTTCTATTCATTGCTAGTAGTATATATTTCCAATCGTTTCATATGTAGTTATTTATACTACGATACAATATTGTAAAGAGCAGTTACAAGTACGGCCCTGAGCGCGCGGCTTGGTTCCAATTTTTATCAATCCCATTTCATTTCCCCTTACGAAAGTTTTCCTCCAATTTCGCGCTCTCGTCCCGCCCATCTAGGGAAGCAAAGTAAACAGAGCTTTGATAAAACTAGCGATGTCGATAAAACATTTTAATTAAAATGCAATTTGTACACATACTCTAGAAATATTTTTAGCTGACGAATATTTAAATATGTTCAAAATAGAACAGGATGTGAAGAGCACTAAAGTATTAGTACTATCTTGATACAATTCAATTTGAATAATTTCGTTATCAATAATAGAATTATTTCTTTTCTTTGTTTTTTGCTGGAGGCTGTTATATACATATACATAGCGTTTAATGGTCATGTCTGACGTAAGTTACATAACCGAATATTTTATATAGATAAGGCACCATTGAATGTGTCATTGATATTATGAAAAATAAAATTAGAAAAATTAAATCATTAGATTTTTGGCATTGAAGACTAAACCAATTTTCAAATAACTATTATATTAAAGGTGTTATTGTTAGGTATAATTTTTGGACCCACATTTATTATATCGACATCGATAAAACGCGCGCGCGTCACTTACGCACGAGATTGTTCCTCATGAGACGGACGTATCACAAGATCTCCTCTCCGGCGTCACAAACAAATCGACTCCCCCTCGACATCCACACCTCGGCCTGACCACTTGCAGCCCACTTATGATAATACGCGCACAAACTTGTGAACTTCAACCGCCTAATAGAATAAGCTGATGGATACAATAGAGAGAAGTATGTGATTGTGCTAAATAGAGATAGAGGTACATAGAGTGAAAGCCGTCAAGTACTTGAATATATGACGTACTCTACTACTCAACACGTAGTGTTGTAACACCCATTAGCTTGATTATCACTCATGAACGTATTCTTTAGAAATATATTAGGATTATTGAGACGTTTTAAATATATACATAGAGGTAGTGATAATGTTGCCACGTTTTTCATTCGGTCCCGTTCATTATATTTGTTGGGAGTTGATTTCCAAAAAAAATCCTCTTGGGATTCAGGGCAGTTAAAACCATAGATACAGCTAGTAATTAAAATTATCTTATATTAGTCATATTTAGACTAGCTTTCTGTAAGTAAAAGTTATTTGAAATTAAATTAATCTTCTTCATCAGGTCAGTATTTTCGAAGATTACCGTCTATAAAAAAACAAAGGTAGAATATTTACCTCTTTATAACATACAAAACATAGATACATTCTATCAAGTAAACGTTGGATAAACCACAATAATCAATCTATACTACTTATATCTCACAATAGCTTGTGCTCTTGACGTCGGAATGTCTCGCCAGGACACAGTACTCGACCACAACGGCCACAACGCCTCCAAACAAAGCGCATTGTGAGCGAGCTAATAACCCGCAAGAAATCTCTTTACACACCCCAGAGAACAGGCGTCGGCTTCCAAAGGCGACCGACTCTCAATACTGTGTCCACTGTAAGCCGTTTTTTTGGTACTTGAATGAGAATATTTTTTGCACTCACATTGACCAGCCTGAATAGATAGATCTCGGGTTACCGAGTGTGATGTCCACAAAAACCGCACTAAATGACCAAGTGGACATTGTGATTTCGATGTTTGTATTTGAGATATAACAGAGTATTAAATATTAAATCTTTTGATATGTATGGTAAGTAAACATTTGTGTGTATGAGTATAGTGCGGCATTGTGAATTAAAAGTGCTAATCGCAATTGTATTATTATAGTGCTTTCGTATTCTGTAGCAATCCACTATTGGTCCAAAAGTAACTTATTAATGACAAACTCCAGCCATGAATATATACATTAAAAATTTAATTTAAAAAGTCTTTATTACGACCTACTAGAAATGTTTAATGTGGTTATAGTTTGTGGTTAGTTTTTACTTGAAGTATTTACTTACCTAATAAAGGTCTCATTGGAAACTCACCGATATACAACAATAGCACTCAATAGCGAGTGGTTTTGTAAATTATCTGGTAATCTGCGTCGGCGGGTACCGCGCGTCTTTGTTCACGATCTCAAACCCACAAACATCTCTATTCTACACAGAAGTTGCGCAAACGCAGTGTAATACGATTATTGTAATCAGCTCTTTGAAGCGCCGAAAGGTGTTTACGAGAAATGTATACTTGTACCATTATTAGTAGGTAGGTACTTGATACTATTCTGTTACCACGGACTATTGTGTTCTGAAGTTTGTCGTAACATTAGACAAAGGTTTTTGAAGAAAACATTATACAGAATATTCTAGTCATTATACTGTATGCTTATATTATGTACATACCTATATAAAAACTGAACCTCATAAATGTACGTAAGACCAAAATTTGAGAACGACTGTACCTTAGTTACTTTTTTGCATTTATTACAATAGAGCCAAAACCTGTATATAGGAAGCTTTTTGAAATACTAGGTAACGTGGTAACAGTTTAGCCATGTACCTACTCAACATAACACGTTACAATTAGGCAGGAGGGCATAATATAAAGTTACCTATAATATGAAGATAAATTAGGATTTACATGCTCATAAAGCGACTATTTAACTTAAATCCTCCAAAGATTGTACGTGTGAGATATATTTTTGTACATAATGCTAATTAGCCATCGCAAATTTAGTTTTCATATACATATTTACGAAAACTATTTGAATACATACAATAAATTGATTCCTTAAAACATTATTCTTGTTACGTTTGATTGTATTTTAATTAAATTATTCTCTAATAATTCCTTTCATCTCATTATTTTGAATTGTACACAAATTGAATTAAATTTATTTTTTTATAAATGATATTATGCCTTAGTCTGTGTGACGTCCTGCGTTTTTGTTTAAGTCTTATCTATATTAATATTATAAAGCTGAAGAAGTTTGATTGTTTGATTGAATGCGCTAATCTTTGGGATTGGTGGTCCGAATTGAAAAATTATTTCAATATTAGATAGACCATTTCCCGAGGTAGGATCTAGGCTATTTACCATCATTTTGTGGAGATAGCGCTTATGCGGTGCAGTGAAACGTAGTGGTGCTGCTAGTACCTATATTATAATTAATTATAAGTGCTTCAAGTTTGGTTTATAAAGAATTTGTGATAGTTTGTGACATTCTGTAGGCACTTATAACATTTAACTCTTATTAACTCTTCTTACATTTAAATATAGTTCTTTTCTATGTCCATTCATATTTTTACTGTCTATTCATGTTTGTTTGATCAGCGAAGTTGAGTAGCTTTGGCAAATACAAGCAAAAAGCAAATTCAATTCGTTTTATTGTGTCATTATAAATCTGTTAAATTTCTGAGGGCGAGCTAAGATGTGATACAATAGATAGCTGATACCGATTTATAAATAGAGGATTACGATAGAAAGGGTTACTTGCTCCGGCGACTAAGGCTCAGCGCAGACAGAACGGAGCGCAGCGGAGAGGATTTTATTAACGCAATTAAAAATAAACTTTAAAATATTGCAATAAAGTGTATAAATGCTTGAACCTGACAAAAAATGCTCGCGCGTCCTCGGGGATGCGCGGGAATGATTTATGCACTTTATTACAATATGTTTACAGTGTATTTTAATTGCGTTAATAAAATCCTCTCCGCTGCGCTCCGTTCTGTCTGCGCTGACCCTAAGTCGCTACTCATAGAGCAGGTAGCATTGCTCACAGACATATTGACGACAATGCTATTATATTGCTCATACTTTAGTAACACCACAAATTGATTACAATAAAATAAAATTAACGGATTTTATCACGGTTTATTTAGTCATTCTACAAGTTTCACTCCACCTGTTACCATGGTTACTATAAAGCAGGGGTATCAAATTCAATATTGAAGAGATACCTATAGTATATGACATACTAAGTTAAGAATGCGTAGGCAAGCCAGATTCAAACTAAAAAAAGAAAAAGCTCACTTGTGATATCGAATGCAGTCTAAGTCTAAAATCTCTAAAAAACAGGTTTTGACTTTCTGTGATACAATGTGATCCCGGGCCGTATTGATAGCACCTGAGGTCCGGATGTGGCCCGCGGGCCGTATCATTATGGTCGCCGCACATTTATCAACTCGGAAAGGGATCGTAACCGCCTCGCCTAGAAAATCGAAGACGATACGATTACGTTACGTTTCCCATTGTGTGCGTTGCAGTATGAAGTTTCATACAAAGAATACTGACCGGCTCGAGGTGATACGGTTACGATCCCTTTCCGAGTTGAAAAGTGTGCGGCGGCCATTAACGTCCATGCTGTAAAGCTTGTGAAACGTAAAATAATTGTAATGTGTAATATTCGCGTAAACTTAAAATATCACTGTGTGAACCTCACATTGAATAATATAATTCACAATTATTGCAAACTTTTTTGATTAATTTATACAATGAAATTGTGTCCCGTTTAACTCCCTTTACCTAACAAGTTTAACGACTAAACAAACATTTAAAGGGGAGATAAATGTGTTTTAACGTGTGCCCTGAGTTAATTAAAAGTGAAAATATTCAATTTTATTCGCCGGCGCCATATTGGGTCCCGCCTCGAACAAATGTCGCTTTTTACACACAATACATGTAGATGTACACGAAAAACGGCTATTTTAAACTTTAACACAAGTGGATAAAGGCTTTATACACGCATAGTTAAGTTGGTGAAAATATTAAAAAGATTCTTTTTCGTTTATTGTTATTTTATTGTGTTAGTATAACGACTGTTGATTGCTTGTTTTGTGCGAGAGAAAACTTACGAAAATTGTTTATGACATTCTTTAACAATTCGGTATTCGTTTTTTATTGAGCAATAACTCGACCACAGAGCATTATTTCAAAACATTTTATCCCTTTTTTGTACGGTAATATACAAATAATATATAGAATAAAAAATAGGTAGGTACAAGAGTTTCAGTATGAAAGTATAAGAGACAATATTAATCTATATCAATTCGCTTTTTACAAATTATTGTGGTTTCCATATTACCTACCCTAATAAATAGTTAATTATGTAATATGTTACCATGTTTAATTTTGTACTGTAGTGGTGTAGGGGTGTAGTCGTGTAGTTGCGAGACATGTGCGTGCCCGCGGGAGTCTGCGGCGCGCCGCGGGATATCGCCAGCCCTAATAACCACTTTTAGAGCCGTTTAGAGTTATGCAGGAGTTTCACAAAACCCGCTCATATTGTAAATGTGAATAAATCATTGTGATCCTTGAATTACAATGTTGGATCACAGAATATTTGTATCAACACAAGTAGGTTGTGACAATTTTGCTTCGCTTTGTCATGATGCTTGAAGACTATTATTTTATTAAAGTATTTTAGTACAGCTTCCAAGACCAGACCGATAAAAGCTCTATCTAAATATTAAACGGATTTTAATCTTAATGTTCATTATATTGGTAAATTAGGATACAATAACTGATCATACTTATAATTACGATCAAACTTAAAAGCTGACTATACACAAACATATTTTTAAATCAACGCGTAGCCTAAATTATTTTAGCGTTCTACAAACTCGAAATTTGGCACAGGAGTTTGTTATGTAAGTAGTTAGTTGTAGATTCTTCGAAGGTTTATTAAATATTGATTTGATTAGCACCTCTTGGCCACCTTAACAGGTCCGGGGCATTTTATTATATCCCCACTCTCCCAAAAAAACTGAGGACTTCCAAAATGTAGAGTTATATGCTATGGAGTCCAGACCCCATCAGAACCCACTAAGTGCTGATATGCAGTAAACCCATTTCTTACTCCAACCAAAAGACTATTTATATTCAACTAGCCGTCTTGTGCCCAATGTATTCATCACGGGCCGGTCAGTTGAACAAACATATTTGATGGTTGGGCTTAACAAAAAATGCTCAATAATAATAAAATCTAGCCTATATTGTGTTTTGATAATATACCTTTCTTTTAGTGAATGAATGAATGGTTATCGGTCCTATAGTTTAAGAGCCAATTCAGTACAAAGAAACATAATAAAAGATCACATTTTAATACAAGTATAGAAGTAACCATGCAACCATTAAACCATCTAAGGTTCGCCGACGACATCATTCTCTTTGCCGAATCAGCCATAGAACTAGAAAAAATGATGAACGATCTCGATATAGAAATCAAAAAAGTGGGCTTGCACATGAATGCAACCAAAACAAAAATCATGACAAACCACATACGAAAACAAATTTGTGTGTCGGGGGCGCAGGTTGAGTATGTGTAGAGGAATATGTATACCTTGGCAAACAAGTATCATTAAACCCAACAAATAACGAAGACGAAGTGAACAGAAGGATCAACAACACCTGGAAGAAATTCTGGGCTCAGAAAGAAATCTTGAAAGGACATTACCACATCAATCTGAAAAAAAATGTAATGGATACTTGTATTCTACCAAGCTTAACACACGGCAGCCAAACAAGAACATATACGAACAAAATTAAACAAAAAATTAGAACTTGTCAGTATTCAATGGAACGAAGCATACTAAAACTCAGAAAAATACAAAAAACCCAAACTTGAAGATATAAGGCAGCAAACCAAGTTAACAGACGCTCTAACACAAGCTTTAAGGCTTAAATGGAAGTGGGCAGGGCATATTACTAGATCCAAAGAAAGAAGGTGGGCTCTAGAGATAACAACAAAATGGGCTGGACCAATCGGCAAAAGAAAAATAGGAAGACCAAAAAAATGAACAGAAACAGCTGGAACGAACTGGATGATGATTGCACAAGATAGGAAGAAATGGCTTGAATTGGAGGAGGCTTTTACCCAGAAGGTATCCATTTTTTTTAAGAAACACCTCAACTAACACTAACAAAACTACCCATTAAAATTAAGACATAAAAATTGTTTGTTTTTTTTATATTTCCTTTCTACTGTACACACTAACAATACTAACAAAAAGAAATGGAATAATAAAGCAATATTATTATTATTATTATTATTATAGAAGTATAGATATATAGCTCTCCTGTATCTTACGTTTTGTAGAGCACAACTGAGCACTAAGCAAAGATATCTAGAAATCAATCCGTAAAGGGGTGAAGTTTATTAATCACAAGACGCGGGTGTAACCGGGGGGGACAGCAGCTAGTCTATTATATCATAATTGAGTCTCTATTAGAATAAAATCTTACTTGAGCCATATTAAACGATACGGAACCCGCATGATTAGATCGACTCGCGTTTGCGCCGTTGTGTGCAACATTCAATTACAGTAACTAAGTAAAGTAAATCGCGCTGTGATACGAGCGGTCCTGTACCTTGTTTATTGTGTAACGAATAATGTTGGGTTTGAATAACCCAAGTAATTGTGACGTTAGCGATTATACTGGTTGTGTTTTAAATAACAGTTTATCATCATCTGTCGTTTTCGTCTACCTCGAGTGTCTGGTACAACAGCAACACATATTCAGACCAGTTCTCTAACGGAGTAGGCAGCCAGTACAGAGTCCACATATCACGATTCTTTACACTCACTAGCCTTCTTCCTCCACATCATAACTCTGTTCATACACACACGTCGGTTCCGAAGACTCTTGACAGCACACTCTCTTTTTTTATAGTACTTATAACAATCGTTGCCTTTTGTTTATCATTCGACACTAATAGAAATCCAAATAATTGATATACAGATGTGCCTACCTTCCTTCCTTCCCAATGGGTCACCGCATGGCGCATAATAAGCCGCACGAAGCGGGATAGTAGAGCTAATAGCTGCTGTCCCTAACTTCGGTATCGTGTGAATACGAAGTACCTACCTATGTGGTCGAGGCGGCCCATTTCGAATGCCGTTGGTCTAACGGTTGCCATATAGTTTACCATGTAAATTTGATTGTATGTGGCTAGTTGGCTGACCAGTCGGTGGATAGTGGATCTCTGAGAGTAAATTAGCAGCTACTCTAAATCAATGCGCAGTGCTAGTATGGT
Organism: Calycopis cecrops; assembly: GCA_001625245.1. NCBI lineage: Eukaryota > Metazoa > Arthropoda > Insecta > Lepidoptera > Lycaenidae > Calycopis > Calycopis cecrops. The sequence goes on from LUGF01000984.1 coordinate 139,044, forward strand.
GAAATATTTTTTTCTAAGAACAGATAGATATTATGTTAACTAAATTTGTAGTCGTGTATATAACAAGATATCATCCTATATGCACGATTAAGTGTATCACTATAAATGTTTGGTAGCACTGTAGTCTGTACCTTCTTATGACATCTCTGAATATCACTTTTAAATGTAAAAATGTTTTGGCTACGACTGTTCTTAGGTCTTCTACTCGTGTCGATCATGGGTCCTGCTGGCTCTTATCTTAGGACAATGTGGGTATGTCAAGAAACCAAAAATATAATTATAGATGATTGCCCATATTATATTTTTATTTTATAAGGGGGAAAAGCAGCAGTCGGAGCCAATTTCATGACTATTGATCAGAATAGTGTTTATGCAGAGGTGTTGCCCTCCTTACTCCTCCCACCTTTATGGGCCACCGGCTACTTGCACTCCTCACGAAACGCCGGTTTCGTCTAAGCAAGATCCACCTCTTACCAATGTAATAAAAATCTTTCATTAGTATTATTTTCCTTGAAGCTTGATAAAGTACAATAAAATAGAGTTGATAGAGTAATGTCACGGCCGGGAGGCGGTGGGTGCGCTAAGTGATATAAAATGACAAAAATTGCTCGCCGAATCACCGGCGTTTTTTAATAATTGTTTTATGCTCTAACAAATGAGTTTGAAATTGGATCGGGCTCCGAGCGCTCACAAAAATGGATGCTTAATGTGATCAGCGGGACAGAGACGGGTGACCGAGCGAGGGAGATGCAACATTGTAGCGAATGTTTTATTGCTAGGGTTATCCACTTTGTGTGGAAGCTGAAAATATTATTATTAAGTTTTATTCAAATACAGATTAAAAAGTATTTAGTATTATATCTTACACATCAATAACCATGAAAGGATTCGTAATATTTCCAATATATGGGGGAAAAACTGTGACTGTAGATTGATAATTATCTATACCCGCACCAAAATTGTTAGTCATTACTAGAGACGGAATTGTAGGTATGTATTTGCATATTTGCATATGCATTTGCATATTTAAGCCACTTTTGGCCCTACTTGCATATTTTCTCTAAAATATAGTTATGATGCATAATATAATAAATATCTGTGGACTTTTTTTTTCGTTCGCGTTTCCTGTGGTGTGTAGCCGGTGACCCATGGACGAGGGAGTTAGAAAGAGAGCAATAATAATAATAATAATAAAAATAAATATCTGTGGACTTTTACACACCACGTTAGCCTAGCCCCGTGCTAAAGTACCGTGAGGACTTGTGTTACGGGTACTAGACAAGGGAATATATTTAATATGGTTTATAAATTTAAGAAATTTTATATATTTAAGATTTTTATTATATAAATACATATAATAGGTACATATATAAACGTCCATGACCTAGGCGGGATTCGAACCCGCTACCCCTGGCGCAACATGCTCCACTTATCCGAGCCCTGTACCACTGCGCCAGCCTGGTCGTCTTGATTTTGATGGGGTTTTTTTAATTAAAACTCCATTTTTGAGCGGGCGAATACAAGTAATTTTATATATTATCCCGCACATTTTTTTTTTATTTTTCTTTATCAAAATATATATGGCGCTACATGCTCCCCACTTAACCGAGCCCTGTACCACTTGTACGTTACTGTATTCGTTAAATGTACGTGAAGATGTGTATATGAAGATAAAATCTGTCCGTCTTTCAATATGTGTCTGTGCCTACACATGCTTGATGTTAAAATATACATATGTGATCTGTGTAGTGTGTGGTGCTCATTGAGTTTAGTATAGACAAAGATATAGACAGATATGCGCGGAGATACCAACAGATATCTTATCGCATCTGTGTAGTCTGTGACGGCCTTTACGCTATATATAAAGTGCATATTTTCGATATCGGATAATAATAAAGACTAATTTATTGTCACTTTTAATAAAATCCAATAAAAATATGACGCTATGTATAATTATTAAATGGCCGGCGACGCCATTAAAAGACAGCGCTATTATCTATTGGCGGGTAGTTATAAAAATCAATTAGCTCTCATTATAAATAAGCGAGGCAGCGCCCTGCCTCCGGAGAATTATCGCCGCCTTGTAAAGCGATTGTTAGGGCCATCTCAAGGCGCCGCTAATTACCGCTCCCCCCCTTCTCCCGGGAGGTGGAGGGGAGGCGGAGATTATCACTGGCTAATAAGATTTTTATTGTTGTATATCGCTGGCCGTAATCAAGTTTATAGCATATTTAAACGGCATCATTTTAGATAAATAATCAAAAGGCTTTTTTGCACTTATTTTTGCTGGGTTCAAAGACTAGTGTTTTTGACCTCAACTCTTTTTTGAGACTGCTAATAAATATTTTTAAGCTAGGTACTGCGACCTTATTTTATCAACGAAATCAGTTTTTCGTTGGTAAAGTAATTACTATTAAAAAGTATTAAAATTTTACAGTGTCAAGATACGCAATCGCTTCCTTATTTAGTTACAAAATCTTCAGCCCGTCCTTGGTATTTGGTAAGCGAGCTAATAAATATCGTCTGGTGTACAGTCTATACCTATATCATATGCTGTCCTTCACGCAAAAACAGCTGAACCGATTTTGGATTAACACATAAAATAGTTTTTATCCCGAAAAAATGTTCCTTTGGGATGTCATGGGATGATTTTGGGTGAAATGTATAATAAAGTAAAAAAAAGAATGGGGCCAGCACGATCAGGAAGGTACCTTTAACTTACACAACACCGGCGTAAAGTGATAGCTATGCTGTCGCGTTTCATGCGGTGTAAATATCAGGTGGCCCATTCAGGACGTTGGTGGAAGGAGGGCAACTCGTCTGTATAATCTCTATGCGGATATCTATGGGCGTCGGTAGTTAAACAGTTCCGGATACTCGTTTACCATAAAAAAAAATAACAAACTATAAAAAATAAAAAAGAAAGGCTCTAGTTTATTTCTCGATTAGGTATTTACTATTTAGTGATACCTATTTTGGTCGACAAGTTTGACCTGTCATAACTCAGCAACAAGGAAGACAGTTGTTGACCACATTTTTATAAGAACGGACAAACAAAACCTTTGTAGTCGTATTTAGTAGTAGTTAGTAGATATTTTAGTATTGTAAAATAACTGACCATGCATAGAGTTGTATGCCGACGTACCCACTGCTTTTTTTGCAATTATGACAAAATAAATCATTTTACTAAAAAAAATAAGTTGTAAAACAAGCTATTTTTGTCGATTTGTTCTTTTATTTTAATATCTGAAATATCTGAAATGAATTTAACAATGGAGAAGATCATTGAAAGAGACTGACAAGTAGTGGACCCTTATACGCTGTTCATGATGTTGATAAATGACCTCATGGTGAAATTTAAATATTTATGGTCACTCTACCAGGCAATAGGTACGTACAACCAGCAAAAGTGTTTTTGATAATATAATGGTAAAGTAACTTCCACTTTCAACAGTCGGTTACAAAATACATTAACGAACCAAACCATTTAACCAATATGAATGGGGATAAAAAATGTTGCCAGAATACCCGCTAATAAAGCAATTATAGTCCCATAAAAACGGTAGTTTGTACGTAAATATATCGGTGGCTCCTCGACACCACTCTAAATGCCATTCCTAAACTTTTTCACTCAATACATCCCAAATATTAACATCGCTAATAAGCTAGTATTAAACCGCAACCATTTTGAAAGGACCCACAAGCCATAACAGATTTCTAAATAGCATGCACGATACTAACCTTTATACCGATTACAGAAAAGCTTAAAATTGTATGCATGTTTTATATTTACATTTACACTGTGCAGGGGATACGGGTTCTCTATGTGGTGGTATATTTTTCGAAATCTATTTCAGGGTAGGCAGGTATTAATTTGGGTGCGTGTTATTATGATCCGGTGATGGATTGGGTGAGTCAGCATATTATATTTGCTTTAAAACTAAAATTGGAAGGAATTAGATGAAATGGCCGCTTGTATGTTATTAAGTGGCGCTTTAAAAACATACTTTACAGAGTATAACAACCATCGATAACTTTCTTTAATCTATTTTTAATGTAATATTTACAATTTTGTATCACTTGACTATGTCATATAATTTATAATAAAAGTATTAATTTGGTATATAATAACTTTAGAAATAATGTGATACCTATATATACGGCTACTATATAACTACATATGTATATTTGACGACCAGGCTGGCGCAGTGGTACAGGGCTCGGATAAGTGGAGCATGTTGCGCCAGGGGTCGCGGGTTCGAATCCCGTCTTGGTCATGGATGTTTATATATTTATTATATGTATTTCTATAACAAAAACCTTAAATATATAACATTTCTTAAATTTATAAAACATATTAAATATATTCCGTTGTCTAGTACCCGTGACACAAGTCCTTACGGTACTTAGCACGGGGCTAGGCTAACGTGGTGTGTAAAGTCCACAGATATTTATTTATTTATTTATATAAAATATATTCTCATAGGTATACATACATAAATGAGTAAGAAGCTAGTTTGCATGGTAAAATTTTCACAATTTCAATTAAATATATGTTTAAATAAAAATAAATAAAATTGGAAAGTATACCTTTTAAGTAAAATAGATTTAAAATAATTTAAGTATATTTTTTTTTACAACTGATGAAATACAATCATCACTACTAAAAACAACATTAAAAAAATATGATGTCCCGGCGAATATAATATAGCTTTGTAATTTTTCACATATTGTCACGTCACAGTATGAACTGTTGGTCCAATCGACGTTAATAATACTGTATATATTAGAGACGTATAGTTGATAGCGTTTTATAAAAAATAAAATAGGTTGTTTTATAAAATATTAATAACATCAATTGATATTTTGAATGAAATAAAATAGCCTTGTTCTCCTTCCTATGTCTATGCTTCCTTTGTGTATAATATTATTTTGAGGTCTTCAGTATCTATACAAAAACTGAATTTGATTTTCTATAAGTTCAGTCCTCTTAATTTATGCCGTGAAGTGGAAAATAAACGAGATAATGATAATATTCAGAACTTGTTGCTTTTTTTCTAATTTATTTACAAAATATCGATCCTAGAAGTAAAATTGTGAGGACCAAACTTGTGGAGAATCAAATTTCCTACAATTATTGTCCTCACGGTTTTATTGTAAAATCAAAAATGGCCGAGTTATTAAAAAAATACAGAAATAATTATTCACGAGTAGGGTCGATTTTTTGGATATGACTGAACTTCAGTTGCAACAAGAAAACTGTAAATACGTTATTAACAAATACTACTGATTTTGGACAAGTGTTGCATTTATGTCCTGATGCTGATCTTTGAATAAAGTAAGTCATTGTCAACAGGGGTAGCGAATAGGTCTCCTGGGAGAAGTACCGCAAAGTGAGTTAGCCGCTTGAATGAAGCTGCGGACAGCGCCGCTCGCGTATTGGAGCGGTCAGTGGTCATTACGCGCTTGTTCCCGCTTATGATTGCTTGCGCTCCAACTGTAGTACACGCTAAACTCACAGACGTAACATAACAATTTTAATATTGGCTAAACCGAAATGATAGAGGCATCGCGCTATTACTTATGCCTGCGGTTATTGTTAGGTGATTGCTGCAAATAAGATGTGTGTCACATAAGAGACAGAATTATTACGAAGGCGAATCTCTGTTTCTTATTATATAGAATAATATTAAAATTTGGAATGTGGGTTATTCCAGGCTATTGATTTAAGAGAAAAATGTTTCCAATCGGACCTTGTGAAAATTGCCTCGAACGAGTTCTTAGTTTTGTTTTTGTTTCAGCAGTGAATTTTATCAAAATAACTAACTATTTTAAAGAGTTACGTAAAAAACACTATAATTATAAAAAAATTAGTCATTTCAATAAAACCTACAAATATTCCGATCTTTTCAGATGCTGTTGTTGTGGTTTGCTACTGATTATTATATCTTTAAAAGTTACTTAAAAACGTTGCGTTGACAATCATTCAAATCGCTTCGATTTTAATCATATCAAAACACCTCCGTGGATTAAAGAAGGTATTTATTGAATTGAATAAATTCAATATTTACTCAGTTGATAGATAGAGATTAGATTACCAACATAAAAAAAGTCCCTATCTGG
>LUGF01000984.1:146662-163671 GCA_001625245.1 Calycopis cecrops
GTTGTAGCCATTTTCATGACTACCGACGCCCATAGACGTCTGCATAGAGACTATACAGATGCGCTGCCCCCCTTTCTCCTCCCACCTCCATGGGCCACCGGCTACTTACACACCGCATATTACCGCATATTGTAATAAAAGTATTAATTTGGTATATAATAACTTTAAAAATAAATGTGGTATATAAAATATATGCTCATATTGGTACATAAATGAGTAAGAAGCTAGTTTGTATTGTAAAATTTTCACAATTTCAATTAAATATCTATTTTGCTAAAAATAAATAAAATTGAAAAGTATAAGGTCTACTTTTTTAAGTAAAATAAGTTTAAAATAATTTAAGTATAAATTTATTTTACAACTAAATGAAATACAATCATCACTAGGTACTAAAAACAATATTAAAAAAAATATGATGTCCCGGCGAATATATAGCTTTGTAATTTTTCACATATTGTCACGTTACATACATACATAATAAATAATACTGTATATACTAGAGACGTATAGTTGATAGCGTTTTATCTATAATAATATTATAATGAGGAAACCTTTGTAGTTTTGTATTTTTGTATGTTTGTATTGAATAGGCTCAAAAACTACTGGACCGATTTCAAAATTTCTTTTACCATTACTTAGAGGGATTCTTCCGAATTCGTATAGGCTATATTTTATCCCGGAAAATAGTTATTAGGACTTTTCGTGGTAGTGAAAATTGTGGAGTACGTCGACAAAAAAACTGCCATACGTTAACGATTCTCGCGAACGCTGCCTAAATGGTTAGAGATGTATGGTTGACTTCTATAGAAAAGTTGTAGAGCTCAATAATGCCTACAAAAAAGTCCATGATAGTATAAACTAAACATTTATATTTTAGCCATTATAACCACTTTTCCATAGAATAAAAGTAATTAAAAGCTAATAAAGCTTATGTTTATTGATCATATTATCGCCAAATACTAATCCTTATCCAAATAAACTATTCATTGAACAAGATTGTTTCAATAGCTTTAAATTACTTTTTATTTTATTCCAATCAGACAATCCATTCAAAAGATATTACGAATTTAAAATTGTAATTGGTATTAAAATGAATGATGGCCGCCGCGCCGGCCGATATGTCGCACAACTCGCACGGCGAAACCGCAGGGGAGGTATACGTCATTAATTATTTGGGATGAGTGCACCATGAGCCATAGAGCTCATGTAGAAGCAGTAGACCGCACATTACAAGACATTAGAGCTGTGGTAACATTATGGGAGGTGTAACTTTTGTTTTAGCTGGAGATTTTCGACAAACTCTTCCGGTTATAACAAAAGGTACACGTGCCGACGTTATTAAAGCGTGCATTAAATCATCTGCTTTGTGGCTATCTATTTAAACACTCAGTTTGCCCACGAATATGAGAGCACACTTAAATAATAACCGTGATAGCAATTTTCCTCAAAAAATACTTCAATTTAGTGACGGAAAATGACCAACTCCAGTCCCAAACAGCTCCCAAGTATTATTAAACAACGAATTGGCTCAAACTGTTCACAGTCTACAAATACTGGTAGACACAATCTATCCCGACATCGAAAATCTAACAGAACGAACTTCCAATTGGCGCTGTTCGAGAGCAGTAGTGGCACCGAGAAACGATGCAGTAAATGAAATTAACAAAATGATTATTGAAAAAGTACCCGGTGATTTTAAATGTTTTAAATCCATCGACACCGTGTGTAACACCGAAGATACAGTACACTATCCACAAGAATTTTTAAACTCACTCAATCCTGCCGGCTTGCCACCCCACGAACCGAAATTAAAAGTAAGTACGCCCATTATGCTATTAAGAAATCTAAGCCCTCCTAATATGTGCAATGGGACAAGACTTTTGATATGACAATTGCGAGCCAATGTGATTGTAGCGACCATCATCACCGGCCTGGCGGCTGGACAGCTCGCTCACATTCTGCGGAACCCGATGATACCGACAGATTTGCCTATTTCCTTTAAAAGATTACAGTTTCCCGTCAAGGTATCGTTTGCCCTTACAAGAAGTAAATCCACGGGTCAAACTTTTTCAATGGTAGGCATCGATCTCAGAAAAGAGTGCTTTTCTCATGGCCAATTATATGTTGCACTTTCTCGAGTAGGATCTCCTGAAAACCAATATGTTTTAATGCCATCTACAAATACTACTGCGAACATAGTGTACAGTGAAGCATTAAGGTAAGTAAAGTCGTTAAAATTAAAAATTAAAAACAAAAATAAAAGAGTTAAGCAGGTACGAAACAAAGAAATGTAACACGAATAAAAAACCTATAAAAACATACATACAAAACAATTTTTTTTTTCAGCGAGCTTAAAAAATAAATGTCCACCCGTGCGAAGACGAGGCGGGTCGCTATAATTATAATATAGGGAATATGAACAGCATTCTGAGCGAACCCACGTCCGAAAAATCAAAACTTTTGTACAAAATAGTTGAAGCTCCAAAAATACTAATTAATATTAAGAACATTTATTGTATATGTAAGAACGGCATTATTGCTAAGCGATAAAGTTCTTTTGTTAATATGAATAAAAAAAAACTATTACATTTACACACAGTAATCTGTGCTTACTTATCACAATTGCCAGTTCGACATTAAGATTATAAATAACTGACAAAAGAACAGTTACTGACAATGAAACAACTGTATCGGATTTTATCGCGATTAAATTAATTATTTTACATGCCCGACGCGACGTCTCAAAAGCTTTACAGTAACGGTCACTTCTATCAGTCCATCCGTGAAATTTATATATATAAAACACAAACGTGACATAGCCATCTATCAACGCACAGCCCAAACCACTGGACGGATCAAGATGAAATTTGGCATCCAGGTAGATGTTACGACGTAGGCATCGGCTAAGAAAGGATTTTTAGAAATTCAACCTCTAAGGGGGTGAAATAGGGTGTTGAAATTTATATGGATTTCTTAGAAATTAACGCGGGTGAAACCGCGGGGCACAGCTAGTAAAGAATAAAATAGGTCGTTTTATAAAATATTAATAACATCAATCATATCACAATTTGAATTAAATAAAATAGCCTTGTTCTCCTTCCTATGTCTATGCTTCCTTTGTGTATAATATTATTTTGTGAGGTCTAGATACTGAATCTATACAAAATCTGAATTTGATTTTCTACAAGTTTAGTCCTCTTCATTTATGCCGTGAAGTTGAAAATAAACGAGATAATGATAATATTTAGAACTTGTTGCTTTTTTCAAATTTAATTTACAAAATGTCGATCCTAGAAGTAAAATTGTAAGGACCAAACTTGTAGAGAATCAAATTTCCTACAATTTTTGTCCTCCAGGTTTTACTGTAAAATCAAAAATGGCCGAGTTATGCAAAAAAAGCCGTTTTTATTGAAAAAAAAATCATAATTGAAAATACGCAGGAGCCTGATCCGGTCTACTTTTTCAATTTACCCTCCCAGACTGAGGGACCTACGAAAAAAAATCCAGAAATAATTATTCACGAGTAGGGTCGATTTTTTGGATATAATGACTGAACTTCAGTTGCAACAAGAAAACTGTCAATACGTTATTAACAAATACTACTGAATTTGGACAAGTGTTATCCAAAATCAGTAGCATTTGTTTTGCATTTATGTCCTGATGCTGATCTTTGAATTAAGTAAGTCATTGTCAACAGGGGTAGCGAATAGGTCTCCTGGGAGAAGTACCGCAAAGTGAGTTAGCCGCTTGAATGAAGCTGCGGACAGCGCCGCTCGCGTATTGGAGCGGTCAGTGGTCATTACGCGCTTGTTCCCGCTTATGATTGCTTGCGCTCCAACTGTAGTACACGCTAAACTCACAGACGTAACATAACAATTTTAATATTGGCTAAACCGAAATGTTAGAGGCATCGCGCTATTACTTATGCCTGCGGTTATTGTTAGGTGATTGCTGCAAATAAGATGTGTGTCACATAAGAGACAGAATTATTACGAAGGCGAATCTCTGTTTCTTATTATATAGAATAATATTAAAATTTGGAATGTGGGTTATTCCAGGCTACTGATTTAAGAGAAAAATGTTTCCAATCGGACCTTGTGAAAATTGCCTCGAACGAGTTCTTAGTTTTGTTTTTGTTTCAGCAGTGAATTTTATCAAAATAACTAACTATTTTTAAAGAGTTACGTAAAAAACACTATAATTATAAAAAAAATTAGTCATTTCAATAAAACCTACAAATATTCCGATCTTTTCAGATGCTGTTGTTGTGGTTTGCTACTGATTATTATATCTTAACTAGTAACTTTTAAAAGTTACTTAAAAAACGTTGCGTTGACAATCATTTAAATCACTTCGATTTTAATCATATCAAAACACCTCCGTGGATTAAAGAAGGTATTTATTGAATAGAATAAATTCAATATTTACTCAGTTGATAGATAGAGATTAGATTACCAACATAAAAAAAGTCCCTATCTGGATCATCTGTACGAATATACGCAGTTTCTTGTGACTTCTACTTTGATGATATATTAAATTATCTAGGTACAATCATTATTATAATGTGATAAATTGTATATAATATGATTGTTTTTGTACCTACTTGTATATTTATAGACATTTTGCTTTGCTTCCTGATGTCCGCTGAATTTGTTTCGCCGAGTCTTCTCCGGACAGGAGGGTTAAATCGTTGCTAGATGTAATTGTTGACATTAAAAAATAAATTTTAATAATCCTTTTTTTTTCGGTTCGGTTTCGGCGGTTTCAGCCGAGTAAATTTCGATCCCGTGGAAAATAGAAAATCATCCCATGGTATCCCTAAGAACATTTTTTCGAGATAAAAACTATCCTATGCGTTCCATGTTACCCTATATGTGTATGCAAAATTTCATGAAAATCGGTTCAGCAGTTTTTGCGTGAAGCAGTAACAAACAAACAAACAAACAAATAAACAAACAAACATACAAACTTTCGCATTTATAATATTAGTAGAATTTTGAATAAAAACATTTTCATTCAATTTAATTGCAATATAAAGAGTGTCTAAAGAATTAATGTTTTATCTGCGAGTTTGGGTTGTCCCTCGCGGAGTGCGGACAGAGGCGACTCGGCAGCTCCGGTAACTGCGCCCTAACTCGATTCCGCAGAGATGAGCCGCCGAATAGCCGGCACGTTACGTGCAAGTGAATACCTCGCAATTTGAACGTTCTTCGATTGTGTTACAACCGCTGGCCGGGAGAACATGGCCGAACTTTGAGTGGACGGACACCTGCCTCTTAACTATGTTCCAACACACGTTCTAGTTTGCAAGAGTACCTACTGCGATAGGCTATTACAGTGTTATGATTATGTAGGTACTACAATATAATAACTAAATTAATTGCTTATATATTCTAATAAATCAAAAGAAAGAGAAAAAAGTAATGTATGATATACACAAATATATGCATATAATAATAATAGGATTTTTGTCGTTTGGTTATGAAATAATAGCTCCACATCAAATATATATAAAATGTAGGTAAAAATAAAAATATACGGTTAAAAATTATTGGACATACGTGATAGGTTCCCTAGATTTTCTCTATTCAGATCTAAAAGAGATTTTGTTTATTGTTAGGTACCAGGTTAAGTAGTAACTTATTACTTATTATAGTTCTGTACCTACATGTTTGCCTCGTGGTCAAGTACCTAATAAGCTTGTTCAACCACAGATCGTTAGGTCCTGGGTTATAATCGTAAGTCGAAACAATTATTTTTAAAGATGCGTTGCCCTTCTTCCTCTTCCCCCTCCATGAGCCAACTGTCACTTTACCACGGTATCGTGTTAGACAGCGGCATCATCCCAGTCATCATCATCATCATCATCAGCCTATTGCAGCCCACTGTTGGACATAGGCCTCTCCCACGCCACTGACTTCGATCTTCGGCTAACCTTTCCCACTTCCTACCCATAGCTTTGCGTATGTCGTCACTGCATCTAGTCTCCATCGCAGTGGTGCCAGCCGAATTCGGCTGCATGTATGCAGCGTAGCGCTAAATAAAAATAATATGTATAAAAAATATTATTGAGCTTTTTGCATTTAAAATCACAGTGCAATAAATCCAAAGTCTGGTGGCGGAGTTATACCTCGATTCCTAGAAAAACACGGTAACCCATATCTCACTGTGCTCTCAAAATCTCCTGATTTCTCTCCGATCGAGTTGAACTGCTGTCCCATCAGAGTAGGGACATGAGGAAATGGAAAATGTATTTTTCTCTGCTAATACTTTTGTGTGTCCTGCACTGAGTAGCTGGCTAGTATCTATAGAGGTCATCGAGGCCTGGGGCATATAATTTTTATTTTTTAGATTATTGCAAGGCTATCAAATGAGATCATGTACAATGTGAATGTGGATTGTACGTACTGAGATAGTACAGGGGTGGCAACTAGACCTATGTCGTGCTCGATAATTGAGTGTGCAATAACAACTAAGCCCCTGTGTGTGCTTTCAGCCGTAATAATTGGACGGTCCCGGATCCGCAGGCAACAGGATCCCTCCAGCGATAGGCTGCCCTCAGCGAAAAGACTATGACTTCTCCTCCTTGGGGACTATCTGGCTGCCTCTGTACATCGGGTCGGGTCAGGTTCCCATCCTGATTCCTGGCCTCAGTGCACCAAAGAAGCTCGCCACAATGTCCGATTTCGGACCATGTGTCCGAAATGGGTGAAGTACACTCAGTTGATCTGCTCTTAGTCTAGACCTAAGCCTGTTCGGTATGGGTAGCCCTGTCGAGCATAGCTTTGTGGATCACAGAGGCATGCATGCATGCAGGGTGGCAATATCTCTTAATGTAAAATATTCATCAAAAAGTAGAAAATAAATGATTTATTCATTAGGTACAATAAAATATAAAGGCACAATTGACAATAAGTTTGAAGCTTAAAAATTAACTTTAAACTGGCATAAACTCAAATCTTATATTGTAAAGTTATGTTTTTTAGTATAATATGTTATATGAAAACTAAACAATGACAAGTTTTCGATTAGAAAAGTAGAAACAAACAACGATTGTTAATTTCAGTAAGGAGCAATTAGTGTTGGCAATACTTTTTGTGTAATTCAATTTTTCTGTAATTATCTATAATATATGGATGACTGAGCTTTGTTCGCTACTTATTTATATACGAATTGAGTATGGATTTGATCCTTATAGCTCTCGCGTCGGAGTGTAATGCTCTCTCAACTGAGCTATTTAAACTTTTTTGACGGCGAAATTTACTTACGTATTCTAAAGATATTATGATACTGTAGCAACTTTTTTATTACCTGAAAAAATCCAAAAAAAAATCCTAGTTAGATCGCCCCCGAAATCGTTGGAGCCGTTTCCGAGATTCAGTTTATGTGCGTGTGTGTGTATATATAATATATATACAAGAATTACTCGTTTAAAATAGGTTTAGGATGTATAAAGCGAGAGGCATTAAATTAAACCACATTTACTATAAGTGCCAACAGTTGATACGAAACTATTAAAAAAGTTTACGTAAAGTATAGGAAAATAATATAAAATAACTAGCTGCGCCCCGCGGTTTCACTCGCGTAACTTTCGATCCCGTGGGAATATCGGGATGAAAAATAGATGTTGGCTGATTCTCAGACCTACTCAATATGCTCACAAAATTTCATGAGAATCGGTCAAGCCGTTTCGGAGGAGTATGGCAACGAAAACTGTGACACGAGAATTTTATATACTAGATTTTCAAACAAGTTAAACAGCTAAAATATGTAAATATGCTTTGTACCGGGCGGACACCTCGCACTTGGAAAATGACCGGCGGAATAAGGGCGGCTGAGCTCTCGATCTGCTGATGCGACGCGACAGCGACGTGAGAAAATCTTTAAAAAATTCCTTTGGCTAAACTATTGCTTCTATTGATCTGATTTTTGTTGTGTATCCTGAAAATTATACACTAAATATGTGGTTTCATTTAATGCCTCTCGCTTTAACCTTTTATATCAACACACAGCCGTAACTGTACCTACCTTAAAATTTGGGACATTTTCATAATGTTCACTTGCATTTAGAATTTTTATAAAACTAAGAGTTTTTAGACTTTTTACAATAACAATAATAAATACTTAATTACTTACTAATATTTAAAAATACATCACTCAATTACTTAATTTCATAATTCCAAATTTTAAAATTGATTACAAGGATAAATTTATTGCATCACCAATCGCACAAAGAATTTTTTAAGATACATAATATTATGTTTTTTAAAATAAATAAATAAAAAGTAAAAAGAAAATAATTGTGAATTTTAATTGTGAATATTAAATTAAATAAAAATGCCAAAATATATGAAGCAAATATAAGTCTAAGTATTTTTTAACTTTTGATCCTTATGTAAATTTTATGTCTAATTTTATTTAGTTATTTATCATCACAAATTAAAGTTATTTATACGACATGGGTAAACATTAAGTTTCGTCTGAGTTTGTTCCGCCGGTTATTTTCAGAACAGGATTAGAGATGAACCGGTGGTAGTTATAATTGTTGACGTTCAAAGAGTAATTTTATAATTCTATTTTGAATCAAAAAAAAATCATTTCATTTCATTAAATGGAAAATATGGGCGAGGCTTTCATGTCCAGATGCAATCCCGGCGAACCCTCCGTACCCATCTCATTAAGAGATATAATGTTTTTCTAAAGACAATTATCATCTAACTCTTTGACTCCGTTAATCGGTGGGTAATTGCTCCGCAACAATCGAAGCTGGGGAGGTCGTTTTGAGGGGAGGGGGGCTTGAAAGGATGGTTGAAACGTTCGCATGGAAAGGATAATTCTATGATCAAAGCCTGACAACTACAGGTGCGGTAGGGCGCCAATGAAATTTGAATTCCTGAATTTTATACAGTGATTATTAATTTTATTTCATGTGTTGATATAAATATTATAATTCTTCTTTCATAAATATATATCCGTTTATGAAAACTCACGTGGGTCTGGTTTAGTCAACGTCATGTTATGTGGGAAAGCTAGGCATTATTTCTCCTTGGGAAACGTGCATGCTTCATTGAGTGTGATAGAGTGTATCACTTATCAGTAACTAGCGATTGGACTAGTTTAAGGCCTACATACATTATAATGTTCCCAAATTGACTATAATTTAGAGAATTAAAGTTGTTCAATTATAATAAAATATAAATATAGCCTACGTTACTTCGTGAAAAGCTTTCTATTAGTGAAAAAATGACTAAAATTGGTCCAATAGTTTTGAAACCTATTCAATACAAACAAACGAAAAATTTTTCTTCGCAAATATCTAATCTAACGAAATACACCAGAAAGTCAATTGCTTGTAGTAGGCACGATATACACAAGCATACATTTTGCCATTTCGTTTTGTCTATGGTTTTATTATGATTTCTGAATAATTTTCTAAAGGAACTTCTTTTCAATAGAAAATTATAGATTATTTTGTTTTGAATTATTGTTTTTTATAATTTTTGCTTTTTTGTACACTCCGAGTAAATAGAATATATGAATATTATATATACCTCTTTCTGGTTATGTAGATAATTTTTTTGTTGTAACAAGTAAACAATATTTTAGAGTGACTAGCGTGGTTACCCTAGCGCAGTCCAATATTAATGACTTATGTTTGTTGTGGTCATCTGCGATGTTTTCAACATAAAATCATATACATTAAGATATTTTCTTATTAATTATGCATTATTTTAAAGCTATGCAAATCTTTTACGTATTATTACTTTTCATTCGCTTTATTGTCTATTGATGACACAAATTTTGTCACTCAACAAATTTGAGTCATGTAAATGGACAGTCTGAGAAGACTACCGCCGACTTACCGCCCGCTCATGGCCGGCATGAACGTACCCACAGTCGCATCTAAATGCTAGGCACATTTGAAATGGATCCTAATCTATGCCTAATATAAATGCAATCTATTTCAAATAACATTTTAATTAGAATAACGAGGTAAATCTAAATTGAAAATGGCCTTAGTAATTAATTGATCCAATATGAACCGAACAAAGTTCTCCCGCTGTCCCGGAATTAGCCCGAGACCACACGGGCGGGCGGGAGCGGGCGGCCGGCGCCCGTGGAGAGGGGGGGGGAGGGTGAAGAAACCAATCAATGTCAGTTAATTGGTGCTTTAATGCTGCCTCATTCAACAATTACAGCGTTCGCTGTCAATTGACAGGTGTGGCGAGATGGGACACGGGGCGACGATTTTATCGATGTTTTTAATAATTTTGTAACCTGGCACTTGCTGAGACTGACTTATCTTAGTTATCAATCAGATATTTTTTTATTTATTCTTCTAATTGTATATAGGATTTTATGCATTTGCCCCCCCCCCCCTTTATTTTTTTATTCCCTTGAGCGAAAATTTCCAACTCTTGGCTTGATATATAAGTACAAATGGAACGTATCTACCTATCGTTACATTATAAGTAGCTTGTGCCCGCGGTTTCGCTCATGTCCATTTTAAACACAAACTCCTATGTCCTTTCTAATCCCGCTAAGAATATGTCTACAAAGCTTCATGATGATCGGTAGAGTAGTTTTAGTGTGAAAGCATAACAAAGAAACGTACATTACATTCATTATTTCAGTAGGGATTAAATAAATAAATTACTGCTTAGTCTAATAGTGCTTAATATCTAAGGATCGGATATTTCTAGCTCATTTTCCCATAATAAAGGCTCCTTTCCCCTTTTAATATCGGTTAAAGACCTGACTAAAAGCTTCTACAGCAAAATCTAGCTTTTGTACTTTGTGTCTTCCATTTTCTTCCAGTAATAATATGTCAACTACAAACTCTATATTTTATATCATATCCTGACCATTCTTCCTGGTTATAACATTATAATGTTCGGACTTTACATGTTTCAGATCTAAGTTAAAAAATCAATGTCACGGAGAAGCACTTGTTTGATGTTCTTAAGCAGTACAATCTCCTGCGTAGAGAGAAGAGCTGTCCAACTATAACTCATATCCTAATCTATAGATATGTTTTGCCATCTTTACTAATCTTAAAATTTTATCAAGTATAGTGTATAATGTATAATGTAGAATGTATTGACACTTATTAATGAAAATACATATTAAGTCTTGATTAAATAATATACCTTTTTACACTATTTCCCATTTTTTAATAATTTAATTTACAAGTAATATTATATATATTATTTTTAATTGTAAACAATAATATAAAATTGATAGAAATATAAATTATACAAAATAGTTTTAAAAATCTATATTACTTTGACATAGGTAGGTACTAGATAAATATAGTATGCCAAAGTACCTTTACAAGTTTTATAACAAGGATATTAATATGTACTATCTATCTGATTTTTAGGTAAGATATACATTTTGATTTAAATAAAATATAGAACTTCGCATTTATAGCTCTCATAATAAATTACCAATCACAAAATAAATTATAAATTAATCCTGAACGGTATTGTTAAACCAATCCAATGTTGCTTCGTCAAGCCTCGCAGGCCTTGTTAGGTCGACAAATAGACCTTGAATACCTGGAGGCATTTGATGATTCCTGGGACCATCAATTTATTGCAGGTACAATCGGATACGTTGATTGTATCATGTGCCAATTATTGGGGGTACACGGGTGGACCGTTGGGATAGTAATGTACCAATGACAATATATATATTTTTTTCCTAATATTGCCTACATTATGAGTAAGAGGACTTGATGAAAAACAGATACATTTGTTTAAGAAAAACATCATAATGTCATCGTCGAAGTGCGTAGATGATATGGCTATTATCTAAGGATTTTTTTATTTGTACAAATGCGAAATTTGAGGCATTTGGTAATTAGATCACTTATCGACGATAGAACGATTAATTGTACAGTTGCGTTGTCCTCCTTTACTTCGCCATCCCCAATAGCTCACTTAATCAAAACCGCACAAAACGTGATCAGAGCCATCGCTTTTAAGCAGTATTAACGAATGGGTACTCCGTGTATTATGCAGCCATGACGTTGTAACCATTTGTACATCGCCACTGGTGTTATCGATAAGTCCCATCACTATTACCAAAATGTTATGTGGCGGTTATTACTGCCCCCCTTCCCCTTTCCCCCCACTTATCCCAATCAATGCGGAACACAAACTCGTTTAATTTAGCGTTGGATTTGCCATTAGCTCGTTATTTTGACTTAACGGGTTATGCGTTTAGCGTTGGAGACTGTTTGTGGCGAGTTGTGATTAAAAGCCCTCACTGTGGCGAGCTTGCGACTCCGTTAATGAACTTTCGGAGACTTTATATAATTATTGTAGGTACCATTTTGATTACTCGTTAATGAGGTCCTTATGATGTTAATTGTACAGTCGTATGCATAAAGACGGTCTCTAGTTTTAATTATTACCTACTTCAGTAAGAGGTAGTACCACCCAGCATATGCATGCAGCGCAATTGGGCCGGTACGATCAGGGTGGTACCTCTCGCTTGCATGATTCTGACGTAAAGTGACAGCAGTTTTGTCGCGTTTCCTGTGGTGTGTAGCCGGTGACCCATGGACGAGGGAGATAGAAAGAGAGCAATAATAATAATAATAATAATAAATATCTGTGGACTTTTACACACCACGTTAGCCTAGCGCCGTGCTAAGTACCGTAAGGACTTGTGTTACGGGTACTAGACAACGGAATATATTTAATATGTTTTATAAATTTAAGAAATTTTATATATTTAAGATTTTTATTATAGAAATACATATAATACATATATAAACATCTACGACCAAGGCGGGATTCGAACCCGCGACCCCTGGCGCTACATGCTCCACTAATCCGAGCCCTGTATCACTGCGCCATCCCGGTCGTCATGTATAACCTCTATTCGGATGTCTATAAGCGTCGGTAGTCATGACCATAGCTCCGACTGTTTGTTGCCTTCTTATACTATACAAAGTTAAGAAAACCGAGAGGCATTAAATGAAACCACATATTTAGTGTATGATTTTAAATCTACACAACAAAAATTCGATCAATCAGAGCAGTCGTTTAGCCACAGGAATTCTTTAAAGTTATCCCTCACTATGTATACATATATAACGCTATATCACGTCAGCTGACCGCGAGGCCGGCTCACTAGGGTCATTATCCGGTGCGAGGTTGCCGGTCAGTCCAAAGAATATTTACTTTTATCCTTAATTAATTTCCTTAATTAAGTAAATTATTCAATTTCTTTGAAAAAAGTATTTTCGTATACTTTTCGCAAACTTTTTGAATAGTTTCAGATTAACAGTAGGCACTAAAACCACCTACACGTAGTTTCATTAAGTGGATCTCGCTTTTATCAATGTTGTATAAAAAAATAGTACTACATACCTACTTATTGGTTATTATAAGTGTGTAGTTATTTTTTTTATATAATATATTTTATTTTAGACTTATATTAATTCTACTGTTTACTTCACTCTACGTCACTGAACTCCTCCTAAACGGCTGGACCGATGTGAACGAATGTGGGCGGGCATTGATAGCGAGTTGGATGTTTAGATTCACATAATATTAGCCCGGCATATGTCACTGCAGTCAGTACAAAGTTCGTCGAGTTAGCTAGTATACCTATATTTTGGATTACTTTCTATGTAATTTTAACCTATAAAATTTCAATCAGTATTATGTGACCGAGATTTGTTTCACTGGTTGCTCCCGCCGATTCACTATGATATGGCTAGAAATTCTCTACAGCAGTCTCATCAAAGTTTAATAGTTCTAATGAACTTTTACGAAATGTTATTATATGTTGTTATATGTTATTAATGAAATCTGAGATGTAGATTTACCTGTAGTTTTGATAGAAATAAGATTTTAGTCTGTGTAATGGCTGCGAAGCAGTGGAATTGAGCTGGCACTACTGAAGAGGTACCTCTCGCTCGCTTGTCACGTGTTGCCTTAAAAGTAATAGCTATACTATCGCATTTTGTACAGCTTGTGAGAATGAGGTAAAAAAGGGCAAAGCAAGATATAGAATATGTATCGTTAATAAATATCAAATAAGCATATTTTTGTGTTGATAACGAAAGAAAAAAAGACATGTGTAAAATAATAATGACACTACAAAAGATAACAGAAAGCAATATTCCGATTGAATCATCACGTAATGGAAAGGACGCAATTGATTTTATGATAAGTGCCGGCAAATTGAAATGGCTATTAATTTTTAAGCGTGCATCGCGCGAAGTTGTTCGATGTCGTGTGTTGGAGAACAAACACTGTGAACATTTTCGTATATTTGATAGAGAACCTATAGGCAGCGCTATGAGCTATGAACGCAGATGTACAGTATTAAGAGATGTAAGTCGCGATTAGGACATACGCCAACCGCAATTGGTTAGATAATATAGGTATATATAGATAATATCTATGTTAAATTTCGGACATCTTGTCTTGTTGGTGATGTCTGTCTACTTTAGCCAAGATAGCGATTATTTTAGCTTAGGCTATTAAAATCAGAAAATATTGAATATAGATCGTTCACAAAAGCACAGGGACCAGGTCTTTGCTACCGCGAGCGAGCTTCCGCCGACGCGACGTCTGGGGTTGAGGGACACCGTTGTCTGGCCATAGTGATAATAGTTAAATTTGCTTTTACAACATTCTAATATCCGGAAGAATCTCTTTCAATGGTGGGCTAATGCGGGTCGGTGCCCCTTTCAACCTAGTCTCATCACCCGACGAGCTCATAGCAATACGATGAAGTTGTATAAGGCTTATATTGCAACGCGTAAGTTGAGGTACAAAAAAAATGAATATAGATTGACAAAACATCTATCTAAAACTAAGTATTAAATTAGGATGAGACAGAGAACAGAGGATTAAATTTGCTCTTTTCTAATACTATATTGAGCAATTCATTAAACATGGTCAATCGGTTAGATCGCCTTATGATAAATAACTACCTACGGACATACCTACTTAAGATGCAACTATGCTCGACGGTATCTGCATAAAGATCCATGGGTCATATAGAATTAGATGTATAAACCCAAATACCTATAAGAAACACTGTAAACAAGTACCTACTTACACCTGTCACCTTTACACCGGTGGACTGTGATGTTTAAGAAAGAAGTCGATGGACGTACCTAACTGATACAACTACAAAGAAACAACTGCATTTGGACTAGGACGTAAAACAATTCGTGAGATTTGAACTGACTACCTAAGCGCTTTTTTTTTTAATTGTATAAGGCAATCGGGGAGTAGGAGCCATTTTTATGACTACCGACGCCCTCCACATAATGTTATACAGATGCGTGGCCCCCCACCTCCATGAGCCACCGGTAACTTACACACCGCACGCAACGCGACAACGCAACTGTTACTTTATGATGGTAGTAGTGTGTGTCATTGTGTCACTTAGCACAACACACACAGTAGTAATAATTGTGTCTCTAGAATTTATTTGACATCGACGTTTCGAAGCAATTAAAAATAATTAAAGTAGCTGGTGTGCATCCAATCAAGTGTAGAGTTGGCTCATAATGCATTCTGTGGTAATGGTGATATAGTGTGGTGATTGTGGAGGGGTGCTCGATATTACCTTATCTCACATGTCGCGGACACGCAGCACGCTATTACCGACTCTATAGGGACAGGGCTGAATCCACGAGAAGAAAAATAAAGAAACAGTGGTACCGTTGTCTTCAGTCTTCATCCAGCAAAATCATAATGATTTTACGTGACAATGTTAATTCTTGATACTTAGTACGTAGTTACGTACTTGCTCTAGCTACGATTTTACTGCGAAAAGTAAATTATTTGGGAACCGAAAGAAAGCTAGTAAGTGGGCAGGAAAAATTAGATAGAAATACTTACGTCACAACCCCATAGAGTTTTTTTTATTTTCATTCATGTTAACCAGTACACTGATACCTGTTCATATTCAGTGAAATGGTGATGACATAATCAATTTGTGGTTACTTACTAAAAAATTAGTAATAAAAAATAAAAAACAAGCTTTAATTATTTAAAAAAACTACAATCTTATAATAAACATAAATTACTTAGTAAGTATATTTTAGAATAAAATATATTTTAACGTATATTAATAATTATTTTACGTTTTGAAAAAATAAAACTAAAAGTGCATATAATGTTTTATACCTACCTATTAGTAAAATATATTAAGCAATTTATAAATTTTATTGGTATTTACTTTAAGCAGCTCTTTGAATAAATAAAAGCTTGTTCTCTAAATAATATTTATATTTGAATTTCTTTTACTTTTACAGGAGGTAGGTAACTCTATGGTAACACTGTAGGTAGGTATGTAGGTTACTTCTTTTCAGTTTCTATTTAAATACTTTACAGTTCAGTAGGTAGGTACCTACCACAGTCTTTTAATTGTGTCCGAGAAAAACAAGTGACAGCTGATATCAACATAAGGCCAGAATAATTTTCAGTGGTTTATTTATCTAATAGGTATTCATACCTACTTGTAAGAAAACAATAAGAACCCAAAGCGAATACAGCTATTATCGATATTTTACTAAAATTATCGTGTCAATAGGTACAGCTAATATACCTATGGATATAAAAATTTCTATATATTTTAGTCATTGTTAAAATTGAGATTTTCGATATCTATACCTATCGAGTGTCGCAACCCTAGTCGAATCATCATAGCGTTCAGCAGTGCTTCTTTTGTAGAGATATTTTATGATAAATGATAAATGGTATCAAACCTATGACCTAAGTACGTGTTAATTTATTTACCTACATCCGTACCAATTTAATTTTAAAATTACTTAGCACTTATGTATACCTACGTTGCTTAATATTTTTTATAACTATATATAAAAATTAGCTGTCCCCCGCGGTTTCACTCGCGTAACTTTCGATCCCGTGGGAATATCGGGATGAAAAATAGATGTTGGCCGATTCTCAGACCTACTCAATATGCTCACAAAATTTCATAAGAATCGGTCAAGCCGTTTCGGAGGA
>LUGF01000984.1:173456-215241 GCA_001625245.1 Calycopis cecrops
CTCCAAGTGTAGTTAAGTTTATTAATCTGTGGTTATAGCCTTGATTAACACTAATTATAAAAGTGGAACATAATTAATAACGAAACACAGTCGGAAGGTGAGCTGCCACCGAGATTTAATAAGAAATACTCACTAAACGCGATGTTGATCTCAACAACGATAACGCTACGGCTAACCTAGACACGCGGCAGCACGCTCGCCAAGTTCTAGCCTAATCTAATGACTGGCGACGCAGCTGGTAGATGTACTCTTGGAATCGAAGTAATATTTAATATCTCATGATATTTAGTATTTTCTCTTTGATATCTCTAAAAGACATCTCATCATATTGTGACAGAACACAATATTATATTAATATTATTAGAATGTTAGAAAGCTTTTTATTTAAGTATTATGCTAAGAAAGTTAAAATAACATTAGTAATAGATTTAATATAATTTATTAGGAAATGTTATTTGTAACTTTACATGATGACGATGATGATAATTATGATATTGACACAAACCGCTGGCACCTGTTAAATTCTTTTTTTCTAATCAGCACATCGAACCAAGCAAGTTATTTTCTGAAGAACTTGGCCATAATTGTAATAACTACTTACAAACTTCTTTTTTTGTTAGAGTTATTAATTTTACAATACAATATCATAGTCAGCCGTACTACCGCGTTGACCACTGAAAGTACTGAAAATAAAATTTTAGTGGTAGTGATGTCATTTGTTATTGAGGTCGACGTCAACCACAATATAAATACAGATTTTATTTATAGCTCTCCAATATACTAAAATAATAGTTGCATAAATGGGGTCAGATCGCAATGCCCCGAGTAACATTTAACATCAACTATCTCTGACAATCGAAAAGTTACTTGAAATTTATCAATTGCTAGATCATTGAAAAGTCAGGAGTCCGTCGATCCTGTGTCTTATCTTCCCTGCTATGTTGGATTGTTATCTCACAAGAAAAGGAAAATGAGTTTCTAGCTGCGTTCCTACGGGTACTACTTACACCATTATATTAAGCGCTGCGTTCTTTTTAATAGTGTAAGGGGGCTAACGAACATTTGGAGCCTTTTTCATAATTACTGACGCCCATAGACATCCGCATAGAGGTTACACTGATGCTTTGCCCTGCTTTCTACTTCCCTGCGACGAAATGCGACTGCACGGCTGTCACTTTACGCTGCGCCGGTAGCGTATAAGCGAAATGGCCAGTCTTTATAGTGGCTGCCGTTAAAATTTTGTCGGGAACATTCTATTCACCCTAAAAACTGTTAAGCTATAAAACGACATAAATACAATAATAATAGTATGTAAAATAAAATCATAGTGTATGAAAGCAAAATATTTTCCTAACAAACTTTGTTATTCTCGAGATCGGTACGTCTTAGTGCACTGACTATGATTTTATACCATCGTATAAGTGTGAAAGAATTTAACGACTTGGGTTCGAAGTGTTACGGTATTTGTAGCTATCGTTATTGGTACGGCGGAATATGCGTGAGGGTGAAGCGTGGTTTCGTTAATGAACTATAATTCCGAAGAAACATTTAACAAGTTGGATATAGGCGCCCGCACGCGACGATCGGCTGTTGGTACCCGACGGAAAGATATTTCAATCGCGTTGAACGGCACTGCCTACACATTTCATGGTGGTAGATATCATCGTGAATGGCTCGACTATGAAGATCATTGACTTTTTTTAATATAAGGGGCATATGAGCAATGAGAGCTATTTTCATGACTACCGATACCCATAGTCATCCGCATAGAAGTTATACTGATGCGTTGCCCTCCCTCCTCCTCCCACCTCTATGGGCCACCGGCTACTAACATGTTACTTTAAGCCGGCTATGTGTAAGCGAGAGTTGCCCTCCCGGTTGTGCCGGGCCAATTTAGCTAAATGCGTGTGTGAAGCGTGGCACTACCTATTACTAGGACTTGCTAGTCGAGTGGAACGGTTCCATCCCGATCTCGTGCGACTTGGGGGTAGATGAGTTTAATACAGAGACGAGAATAAAGTTCCTTACCTTATATATAAGTACCTATCTATAGTTTCACGATTCATTAAAAACACACATAAAAGCTAGGTAGCTGCGTAGGTGTCTTAGTTGACAATCAAGATGTTTGTGAAAAGGTAAACGGGTAGCCGGCGGTGCCAGCTGGAGACACAATGAATGCGAAAGAGCCTATGTCATCGCTATACTGTGTTTGTTGCTAACTTCTGAGTTAGATAGTTTCCGCATTGTAATAAATGGGAAATTAAATTTGTAGATAAGACACGTAAGACGTCTGAAGTATCAAAATAATCAATAAAGCCGTTTTGTAAAATCATTATATTGCCGAAGAGCTTTAATATGTAGCGCGGCAAATCTGACACGTGATTAGGGTAGCCAGAGAAAAAAACAAGAGCCCATTATGACGCGGAGTTGCCAGATTATCGATAATTATTACAAAAAGGAGAGGAGAGATGGTATCAGATAAGTATAACATCTTAATGCGTCCATAATGTTTTTATTTGTTTTCTTCTGCTTAAGTGGTATCGCTGTCTTGTTTTATTTGTAACCATTTCATTAGGTGCGACAGAGACGGTCACTCGGCTGTATGTTTTGACGTCTGATATCTCAATCTCCATATTTGTCACAGAACTGATCGAGCTGAGCGAGTGACAGTTGCGTCAATATTATTGAATTACGATATTTGTTAAGTCTCGCCTCACATCGGATTAAGACAGTTATCTCTGAAATTATAATTAAACACTATTCATTCCTCAGGAGTTATATGATTTATTCGATATATATAAATGTTATTGACATAAATAATAATATTGCTTTAAATGAAAACTAAGATTATGCTTTAGTATATACAATGTTGAGTCATAAGTGTGTACAATGTTGCGTTCCATTATTATTAAAATTATTTCCTATTCATTATATATTTATATTGTTAATCTATTATTATTATTAAGTATAATCACATTAGCGACGCTATTAATAATAATTAAAATAAACACTAAAATTTAACTATAAAAATGACAACTGCCATTTTTAATAAATTATATATTTTGCTTATATTGCCTTTGTTATTATATCGTTTAAGAAAAGTTTAATTTTTTAACTAAAATATGTCAACAATAATAATTATAGTTTGAGCTATGACTCAAGTTCGACGGAAAACAAAACGGGCAGCACAATATGTCTATATTATTTCTTTGTTTGTAGCGGATAAACTTTGGAATTATAGGTCCGATCAAAAAGAATATTTCACAAATAGACAGCTACACTATTACAAAGTAACATAAGCTAATTTATGCTTAAACATTTTTTTCTGACATACAACGAAGTGTGCACGGATCAGCACGTATCCAATATTAGAATACACTGCAATGTTTCAATACAATATATGCAATGTATACTGTCGTAGCTGTGTTTGCAGCGCCGCCTCTGCTGCGTCCATTTCATTCGCGTAACAGTTTTTTCACCCATAAACAAAGTCAACATTGGCTTTCGTTTTTTTTTTCTAAACTTATTGCGCTGATATTGTAAGCGACACCTGTATCACTGGCCTGGAAACTCAATATTGCGTTCCGTAAATGAAAAGAGAATATACCTATATATGTGGACACATTCAATGCCATTTTCATCCACTTTAATTGTGGTTATATTACGTATTATAATCTTTATATTGGAATGTATCTCTCTCATCTGCGACAGAATAGGGAGGTCCGTATCATTTCAACCCCTAATATAGGTAGGTATTCTACCTATGAACCTCGTCTCCTCACGAGCACTCATAGCATTTCCATTAATAAATAAGTTTTTTTTAAATACATATTTGTCTGTTACTTCAGATTGTAAGTATTTGTCTAATATGATGTGTTAAAGTTGCGATTAAAAAAAATACTGAGTCAAGTTGAGCAGATATTGCTAAAAGCTACTTAGTTAATAAACCCTTAACATACTTTAGGATAATTGTGGAAACGTTATACCTACATTGAGGATTGCTATATTAGTAAAACGATAAACAAGTAAAGTAAACAGAAATTCTAGACTAAAATTATTTTAAAAATGCCTGTACCTATTTAAAAACATCGAAATATCTACCTGTCATAAATAAGAACTACGCTTTTAAAAAAACCTACTTTCTTGATTTCAGACACTTCATTTAATTTCTACCATCTTGCACTGATCTTATTTATGCATCGATGATCTTATTTATGCGTCGATCCGTCGCGTCAGCAGCGAAGTTAAAACAAACTGCCAGCAATAACAGTATCACGTGAACTGCGAGTATTGTCGCGTAAACATCGTCCGAACTCCGCCGAGTTTGCGTCGCTCGCGGGCCGCTCGGTTTTGTTTGCTGACTGAAATTTACATATACATCATATGTTGTTGGAAATATATAAGAGTTGTTGCATACGCAGCCGCACAACTCACTTGTTACACTTAAATTATTTATATATTTACATAAAGTAAAATCATTACAGTAGGTACAAGACTTACCGTGTCTACCAGAGCAAAAACGCTCACAACATATTAAATTGTAAACATTATATTGTAAATACAGACATTGTATATTATATACATAATCCAAATGTTCAAACTTAAGCGCCACAAAACAGTATCAAGATGATTTTCATTATATACTAAAAAACTTACAAATTTATCAACCCAGCGAACCATACAGATTCCATCTTTCGGATGCTTTAGGTAACAAGAAATTCTTGTCAATTAACTAAACGAGCAGAAAACGACGATAGCTTTAGGATCTAATTATAAAATAAATAAACTATAATTTCATAATTATAATCTTTTATTCTAAATTATTTAATATAATATAAATTATAAAATAAATATAATAATAAGAGTTTCAAATAAAATTAAATTGAAAATTGGCCATGAAGGTTCTTAAGTAATATTATTATGTAAAAGAAGAAACTTTATTTAAATTTGCTTGTAGTGTAGACAAGTTTATGTACATTTTCATTTCCTGTCTACTGTTAACAAGTTTCATGAAGGAAAGGTAAAATGGAAACGTAAATACGTTAAACTCACGTATCCGTAGCAGAGGAAAATACGAATACGTACAACGTATCCATTACGTATTTCCTTCCACTACGGCACATCATTATAGTTACGTATGACGTAGTTACGCCTACGACTACTAGGCGATACATATCTACGGAGATGAGTTAACACGATACTCTCCGTGTACATGGCGGCTAATTTGAATATAATTGCATTAACGGCGGCATTAGCATATGCGGCCGCTTGATTTACGGCGCAGACGACCTGAGGTCGATGAAAGCGTTGCGTGACGTCATTAAATATGATTAATCATCTCCATGTGAACGTAATAGATAGCTGTAATTGAAGATGATTATTGTTTCGATTTGTTAACATTGTTTTGTTAATTGTTTTAGTAGAGTTTTAGAGTAGTAAAGTAGAGGTGGTGCCACGCTGGATGCATGTACACGAATTGCTCCACCACGACTGGGGAGGTACCTCCCGCTTACACGATATCGTCGTAAAGTGACAGCCGTGCTGTCGCGTTTCGTGCGATTTGTATAATATGGTCGGTGGCCCATGGAGGTGGGAGAACGAAGGAGGACAACGCCTCTGTATAACCTCTATGCGGCTGTCTATGAGAATCAGTAGTCAAGAAAATGACTCGGACTGCTCGTTTGTCCCCTTATACTATAAATAAACAAAACTGTTGTACTGTAAATGACAAAAAGGCCTACGGAGATATTTGAACTACTGAATGGTTAAGCTTTAAATTTTAATCCCGAGTATGTGCTTATACAAGTAAAACCGGCAATGATGCCCAATGCCAGTAAAAAACAGATGTAGGTATAAATTAAACTCCAGAATAAAGATTTTTTTTGTTTTTACGAGGAAATACTTTTACGCGCGGCCATCGGGCTTGGATGGGATCCGACGGGTGTGCGCCGTGCGGGACTCGCGGCGGATCCGAAAGAATCTATATATATAAAACTCAAACGTGACATAGCCATCTATCAACGCACAGCCCAAACCACTGGACGGATCAAGCTGAATTTGGAATCCATGTAGATGTTACGACGTAGACATCCGCTAAGAAAGGATTTTTAGAAATTCAACCCCTAAGGGGGTGAAACAGGGTGTTGAAGTTTATATGGATTTCTTAGAAAATGAACGCGGATGAAACCGCGGGGCACAGCTAGTAATATATTAAGATGATGATGATAAATACATTTACCTATTTCTAGGGGAAGGCTCGTGCAACAGCAACGACGGCTTCCAACCGCCGGTGGACGACAAGTCGGCGAGCGACGAGGAGGCGCCGCGGCCGGGCTCCGCCGACAAGAAGAAGCACCGGCGCAACCGCACCACCTTCACCACGTACCAGCTGCACGAGCTGGAGCGAGCCTTCGAGAAGAGCCACTACCCGGATGTATACTCGCGGGAGGAGCTCGCCATGAAGGTCAACCTACCCGAAGTCCGAGTACAGGTCAGTAACACTTTCTTATTACAAGGGAACAGGAGATGTTAGCTAAATGTCGCTGACCTTAGACATCTACAAATTTCGAAGTGCGATGCGGATTTTGAGATATGAATAATATAGTCGTATTTTATAGGATGTTCCGAGGCTGACGATTGGGACCACCGAGTTCGCAGGGAGGAGGGGGTGTGGTTTCTAATTCGAACGTTTTGCCAACAATTTGCGCCAGAACTAGCCTATCGATTTAATTATAGCTTCAATTTATACACTCTATATTGATCTCTCAGATACAATTAGTTCTTTTTCATAAATCTGTAAGAACTGCTTCGGTTACGATTTTTGATGAGGACGTAACACTTAATTCGTCCAGTAATTATGATAACAGAATTCAATTATATTATAAACGAATATTGGTTAAAACTAGACTAAACCCAGTTATTAAAAATATTCTTAAGTATAATCAATATGTCAATCCTATATTAATATAATGGCCGTCGCGCGGTATTTGCACACCTTTCCGAATATTAATCTTTAATAAAGTGAAATGTAAAGTCGACAAATAGCCTGGAAGGGTGGCCGACTATAATAGAGAGAAGAGGCTTATGCCACTCGATCCAACCCCTATTCGAAAGACGAACATATGTCAAGCAATCGCCAACGTACTGAGACCCTACCGCCCCTCTCCGTATACGGAAGACGCCTTCGACAGCGTGATTTGAGGGGTCTCTCGACGTTAGTCGTACTCTAATTGCTTTCGCGGTGCTAAAATATAATGAAGAAATGCGCGCGAATGTAGTTTTTATTTCGGTACGTTTAGGGTTGGCGGCCGCGGCATGGCTGGTTGGTGTTGTTGACAAATAATGCGGTTGTAGCTAATCTGGTTGTTAATAAAGGGTTAGGAATGTTGTCGATGGGAAAATGTGTCATTTCGCGGAGCGCATTGTTCGGTCGTTGATAGGATGCGGGTGAGGGCTTCACTACTGTTAGTCAGACTGCATCTACAGTTCTAGTTGCTACAAATGCCATGGTATTCGTACATTTATCCAACTTATATTATAAATGCGAAAGTTTGTATGTTTGTTTGTTTGTTTGTTACTCCTTCACGCAAAAACTGCTGTACTGATTTTCATGAAATTTAGCACACATAGAGAGTAACTTGGATTAACAAATAGGATAGTTTTTATCCCAAAAAAATGTTCCTATGGGATGCCATGGGATGATTTTCTATTTTCCACGGTATCGAAATTTACGCGGGTGAAACAGCGGGGTGCAGCTCGTAAATAATATTTCAACACCTTACACCATTCACTATAAAATTATATTAATATAATTTCTGCGATTCATATTTAGAAATTTCTTTTCATATCATAAACAAAAAACAGATGCATAAATACATGAATAAAACAAAATATATATTAAGGTTTAACATACATTCTATATAAACGTATCACTTACAGCTGCAACTCTTAAACTTGCCATGTTCCAACAATTTGGACTACGCTCATTCACTCATCTAAATATTAACTAAAAAGCCGAATCCGATTCCAACATCTAATTTGGTTCTCTAGTTACGAGTCGTAGCACTCGTAGCACCCCGTAGAGCTCGGAATCGTTGCTGTAGCAAATGCAAAAAATTGACAATATTATGTCATCATTGTAAAAAGACCTAAGACAAAGTAAACGTTGCGTTGTAACGAGTAAGCTAGAGATAAGCTGATAACGTAGTGGAAGTAGGCTTCTTATACTTTCATCATTATCATCATCATCATCATCTTAATCATCAGTCTCTAACATATAGCGTTTGAAAATTAACATCTTTTATTAATATTTTTTATGAACAAGGGGGGATGGGGTAAACGAGCAGACGTAGTCATCTTTATGATTACCTACGCTCAAAGACATCCGCATGAAGGTTATACATGCGTCTTCCTCGTTCCTTCTCCTTCCATGGGCCACCGGATACGTACACACCGTACGATACACTCAGTTGTCACTTTACGCCGGTATCGTGTAAGTTACAGACAGCACTTCCACGGTCGTGTCGGCCCAATTTGACTGCTAGCGTACATTACCTTTTACAATTAAAAGCCATGTTGCTATTTTGCAATTACATTCACAAGCAATTCACTGCATAGAGGTTCTTTTGTTTATTTTCTTTCAAACAATTCAAGAACGAAACTGCTCCGTCGGAAAACAAATGCACTAATTACACGAAATTACAAAGTATAAGAAAATCATTAGCAGGAGAGTTGGCGAGGGTGAAGGGGTAAATGAGTTCTCATTTACGGCCGTCGCTTAGCGAATCGTCTGTATAATTGCTTCGGAACAAATACAATTACCAACCTCACAAATTCACAATCTAGCGAGTGCGCGGCGCGTCTTTTTTTTTAATGTAAAACTTCTATACGCGCGCTTAGTAAGCTGGCTAGAGCGTTAAAAAACCACATGATGGAAGTTGTAATTTGCGTTCAAAATTCAAACTCGATCTAAGTTAAACTTTTCTGTGTTTAAAAAATAGATATTTGACATGTGGTTTTGTAACTACGATAATGAATTTGTGTAATAAATTAATAATTAAGTTTTGCTTCAGTTGTGTGGTCTAAACACACTCTATTTTCTTCTTTTGTAAGGGTCAAACGACAAGTCAGCCTTGTGAAGATTATCGTACCTACACTGTAGACGTTCTTATCAGTTACCTGCATTATTATCCTCTTCTCTAATATGCCACCGGACAATACGAAATACGCCAGCATAACCAACACATTACAGCGATGTCACGTGAGCGAAACGTACCTTCGCGGTTGTATCGGTCCAATTCGGCCGCAATGCAAAGTTACTTCTTAACAATATAATGATATTTATTTAGGTATTATAAAACTTTTGACGGGAAGTCTGTCACATTTTCGACACCAAATCTCGATGGATATCATAGTTATTAGATCAGTATTGGGCTTTTTTAGCCTCCTCAATATTCTAATTACTTCTAAAAATGCTCCTAATTGAGGGAGTAGGAAGAGGGGCAAGAAGGAGGACAAGAAATTTGCGTAATCTTAATGCGGATCTCTGTGGGCGTCCATAGTCATCAAAGGGCTCCGACTGCTCGATAATACAAAAATAGTATACAATAAAATTAAAAAAGATATAAATAATTCACGTCGTTAGTAATGTGATAACTTGAAGCAGAGGAACAAAGGAACAGTCGGTAAGTTGTGGAGATTAGCTACGTCGACAAAGATTACGAGAAGACGCTATGTAGAAAATTGTTACATTTTCCCAATGCTCCTCAAACTCTTTAATTTCCCAAGCCGCGCGACAGAATAGCTAGAAGACCCAGGTCATACTTATACTAATAATATAATAAAATCTGCGGACTAATCACACCTTGTTCGTCAAGTTCCTCAAAGATCGGCAAAGCATTTGTTAGACCTTTGGTGATACAGATTTCTGTGGGGGTTAGTGACACTTTACATCAGGTGACCCAACTGCTCGTTTGCCTTCTATGCTATTAAAAAAAGCCCCATAGTTCTAAATCCTAAGTCTAGTACCGTAAGTACTAGTAGCACCTACTAGACAAGGGAAATATATTTCAAATCAATTATTAAATAGGTCATATACGAGTAGCAACGGCACTTGCAATATCATTTACACGTACCGCTAGCGGGTGGTGTCCAGGTGTTACGTCACAGGGGCAGATAATCTAATTCCCTCTAACAAGTTCCCGCGGGACTCGCCTCGTATATGCTACACTGTCTTAACTTTATTATCGCGGTAAATGTGCCACGTAAATATATTTTATTATAAACTACATATATTATTTATACACAGCTACCATTTTTTATTTTTAAGTTTGTTATATGATTTTATTTAATAAGCGGCTTATGTATAAGTAATATATTTTTAATACGAGGGTTAATGGAACATATAAATTTCAAGCGAATCAAATTATACATTCAAATTGTAATATGTATAATGTAAAATAAAGATTTATTTTGATTATTTTGTTTGGCCGGATGTTTCGCGAATTAAGGAGTTAGGTTATCGTAGTTGTGGCCGCTTTACCTATGATCCCCTTATTATTATTATCCTTAGGATAGAACCTTGATATCCTATAACGAACAGCTCAATATGACACATCATTAGCTCCTTAAAGAGCTATGCCCCTAAGTGGGGTAAAGTTTGTACATGTCTATGATCGTCGGAATGATAGTTTATGACTGCCGGCTACAAAAGTCTCCGTTATGCCGCCGAAGAGTACTAAACGGATCAACTTTATGTTCTCGGCAGTGAAAAGTTACACTATTCTATGACTAATATAACTCTATGACCTGAAATCTAGAAATCGAAAGAAAAAATCGCAGCAGGAGTTATACGTTTAATATGACCTAATGAGGGCTAAAAATCCAGATATCAGGATTATAAAGATCGCAGTTGGAATTGTCTAAACAAATTTGAAAACCATGACTAGTACCTAATAGTCAAAAAAGGCAGTTGATAATTAAGATGAAGGACCATATTTAGGGACTTAAACGGCCCCGTTCTGTCAAGGGTCCCGCATACAAAAACGGCAAACCCTATTAAATAACACTTTGGATGTTTATCTGGTTATCTGGTGCGATCTGGCGCTCAGTTGGCGCTTTGTCGCTGCCTAGCCGACCAGAACTCGGCTATTGTGAGCCGCGCTCGCGAACAAACGACACCCAATAATGGATCTATTGTGATCTAATGTCGTTGCATTCAACGGATCGTAACTTCAATTTGCTAAACGTTTAAGTTATTTGTCGCAGATCATGAGAATTATATTGCATCATTGAATTATCATTATAAAGTTTTCTTTTACTTATTTTTGTTATAAAGTAGGGTTTTAATGACTATCTTGTATGGTATTCTATATCTTATTTTGAACCTGTCTTGTTACACAAAAAACATTTAATCCCATCTCTAAATGAGACCTTTGTCCAACAATGGGACACATAATGGGCTTGATATAATAGTATAATAATAATAATAAATGATCTTAATTGATTTGACGCTAGAGAACTAATAGTAATAAATTTGTTTATCTTATCAGAAATAAAACTAAGAATGTTGTGCACATATAGCTACATATTATTAAACATTTGTTTATTGAAATATGATTTAAATATACGATATAAAATTTTCAAAAGTAGTATTTAAGACAGAATACCTCTATCGGATTAGTGAACAATACCATAAATAACAAGAGCACGTATATTAAAGCAAATTGCATATAAATGTGCATAAAACAACTGGATAGGAGAGAAATTGCGTTGAAAGCTTAGAGTGCCGGAGGTACGGACCCTCCGCGTTGAATAAAATAACAGT
This sequence comes from Calycopis cecrops, assembly GCA_001625245.1. Classification (NCBI taxonomy): domain Eukaryota; kingdom Metazoa; phylum Arthropoda; class Insecta; order Lepidoptera; family Lycaenidae; genus Calycopis; species Calycopis cecrops. The sequence continues at coordinate 185,281 of LUGF01000984.1, forward strand.
AATGTCCCAGAAAATCATAAACACCTCCCCTGCCTCTCGATCGCTTGTCACTTATCGTTCGCACGCTTCACTCGCTCCACTCCCGCGACACAAATGCGCTAATAAACGTTTTTGTAACTGTTTGTTAGAGTAGAGCTTTTCTTATTCAACCGTAGAAAGCTAGACCTTGTTGCTAATAATTTAAGGTCCATATTGCATTGTACTCCCCTTGCTCTCCCGTGAAGGGTTGTCGAATCGGACTGTATGTTTGTTTGGCGTGAATTTGTGTGGAGTGTTTCTGCTATAGTATCGGTTACAATGGGTTTTTTGTTGTAATTACGGGGTTGCTCGTATCGTAGCGCCGATCGCGAGCTAATGAGATGGGCCCATTGTGCCCCCGAGCCCCCGGGGCACGACGTTTAATTGTATCAAACATAAGCAGTTCAGATACTTTGTGTTATTTATACTAGAGATCCGTAATTATTATTAAAGAGTAAAGTTTTACTATGACTTTGATATTACAATAAAACAACTTTAACGGATTTTATCGCGGTTTATTTCATTACTAGCAGACGCCCGCAACTTCGTTTACGTGAATCCGTTTTTTTACCGCAGTCAGTTAATAAGTAGCCTATAGCCTTCCTCGCTGAATGGACTAACTAATACTGAAATATTTTTTCAAATCGGACCAGTAGCTCCAGAGATTAGCGCGTTCAAACAAACAAACTCTTCAGCTTTATATGATTAGTATAGATTTAATAACCCCACCATGGCTGCAGAAAAACTTCTGAAATTTCGGAATAGTTAAATAAACTGAGATAAAATTCGTTAAAGTTTTTTACTGAAACAGTTAATATTCACGAAAAAAAAAAATTTTAGCAAGCAAAGACGCATTTAAACCTATTGAAGAATAGGTACCGATACCCGATGATAAGTTTTCTTATTAATTTTATTATAATATGTATAAATGTTTTCTTACTTACTAAGTGGTTTCGTATATCTGTATATCGCTATGTTGTTTAACATTGTTATGTTGAATGTTTGCTGAAATAAATTTGTTTCTCTTTTTTTTTTTTCGTTTTCTTGGTTCTCTTGAGAATACTGTTATAACACATCATAGTACCTATGCAAATTGTAGGTATTATGATGTGTACTTACTTATGTAAGTAGTACACGGCGGTGCCCGAGTACGAGTGTCAAACGGCGAGCAGTAACGAGCGCACAGAGTGTGCTCGTATTAGATTAGCAGCGACGCTCCGATCCACTCACACCACTCACACCGCCATTAATAACTATTATAACTTAATCTCTCAACACGAACCTCGAGCGGACACCTCACGGACATACTGGAAGCGCCATCTTTTAAAATTGTCGCGACGTTTTCAACTTTTAGGAAGAGGTAGTGTCACGCATGCACACGAATTGGGCCGGCATGACAGGGGAGGAACTTCTCGCTTACACGACATCGGCATAAAATGTCAGCTGTGCTGTTGCCCGTGATGTGCAAGTATCCGGTGGCCCATATAAGAAGCAGGAGGATAGAGGACGACCCATCTGTGTCGCCTTTGTGTGAAAGCCTTTGGCTGTCTGTAGTCACAAAAAATGGCTACGACTGCTCGTTTGTGGTTTGTTTGTGTTGTTTATTTTTGCAAGTTTATTCGTATTTCTTACAATACCCTCTTAAATGCAGTGAAGTGTTAATAAAATTACAATAAATATGTGGTTATTTCATAATCATTTATTGATTGATAATTATTTGATAGTATCTACTTTATCAGCATTCGAGATCAATCTCTTCCCTGCAAAACTATAATGAAATGAAATGAAATGAAATGAAAAAGCATTTATTCAAACTAGAATTATAGAAATTACTTTTTGAACGTCAACAATTAAATCTACCACCGCGCCGGTTCTACCCTAGCACTGTCCTGAGAAGAACCGGAGAAACAGACTCAGCGGGGCTCATGATGTGATGAGACACAAAAGTAAAAAATATAAAAATACAAATACATTTGCATATTATATATGTAATAATAGTATAGGTATATATGATAATTACAAAAATATCAATTTATTTTTATGGGTATTTATGTGTACAATAATATAAGCATTAGCATGATAGTAATTATGTTAAGGAATCTTTCCCATATCTTTCGACCCCAAAACTCAGACTGAGTTTTGGGGTCCTTGCCCGACAAGCATTCAAAGTAATTCAATGAACTTGTATTGGGCTTCTCTTTACTTCCATCACTCAAGTTCAAGTCTGAAAATAAAGCGCAAGAAAAGGTTGATGATTTTATAGTCACTTCCAGAAATAAAAGTATCGTCGTCTCTAGGCGAGCCGGGCCGCGTAATTCGGTTACAGTTGCCCAACTACGTGCGCGTCGTGATTATACAACACATACACATATTATATTAATTATGATATAGATCTGCAAGCACAACATATATAACGATGCATCTACATGTGCAAATTTGGATTTGCACAACGTCATTACCAGTAAGCAAGGAATTTACACAATTAGTTTCCAACACATGTTATAGTATATTATGTCTGAGCAAATATGATTTTGCGCAGGTGAATAGGAACGTGTGGCAACAATTTGAGATTAATTTTTTAAGAGGGTACATTACATTAATGTATTTTTATGATATAGAGGGACAAACGAGCAGTCGGGCCCATTCTCATGACTATCGACGCCAATAGACATCCGCATAGAGGCTACACAGATATACTGCCCTCTTCTCCTCCCACCTCCATGGGTCAAGTAGCATACCACACGAAACGCGACAGCACAGCTGTCACTTAACGCCGATTCCGTGTAAGCGAGAGGTACCTCCCCGGACGCGCCAGCCCAATTCGGCTTCATGCAGCATACAGTGTGCACTACCTCTTACTAAAAATGCTTTTAAAAATTTCTCATATTATATTTTATTACTGTTTGAGTAAAACATTGAATTTTGAGCATTTTTAAAGCATTTTTAATACCTATAATGCAAGAAATACGAAATCACAAAAATGCAGATTCGACATAGTTGATTGCTACGATCGAATTATACTTTTGCTCGAAGTTGCCAGCCGGCTCGTTACCGCGTCTGGTGTCTGGTCAAAACGTTGTGCAAAAGTATATGTATATATAAGTATAATATTAATAAATAAATAAATAAATATCTGTGGACTTTTACACACCATGTTAGCCTAGCCCCGTGCTATGTACCGTAAGGACTTGTGTTACGAGTACTAGACCACGGAATATATTTAATATGTTTTATAAATTTAAGAAATTTTATATATTTAAGATTTTTATTATAGAAATACATATAATACATATATAAACATCCATGAACAAGGCGGGATTCGAACCCGCGACCCCTGGCGCAACATGCTCCACTTATCCGAGCCTTGTATATTTTCAGTGTTAAAACCTGTAAAGTAACTACTAAAAACGCAAAAATATCTCAGACATGTATAGAAATTATACCGTTGAAGCAATAAAAATGTTTTTTTCATGTGGGTTATATTTATAATACCGTTTATATATGTAATGCCATTTCAAGTTTTACAACCGCATACTTTGATACGCTTACTCAATTAGCGATATTTCAATATGGAATATCGCGCATAAAACTAGCAACAAAACAAATATTATATCGCCCGACTTGCTCCGACCCCACAACGAGATCAAAGACTTAAACGCAATAACTCCCTTCATTACCCCCGTACGATGACAAAAAATACACCCCCGCGCGCATGCCGACGGGAGGAAATACTACAAGGCATTATAACCTTTAAGCATGTGTGTTAGAGGAGGTTTTGGCGTACGCACGTTGACGTCGCGACTGTAAATAGAGACTGCAGCTCGCACCGTATCAAATGATTGCCAGCTCCGCGATCTCACGAGTCTTACTCGCTCTCCAAACGGTAGGAGACGTCGCAGTTTTTTTATAACCTAAGGTTTGCCCAGCGAACAGTCAAAACTTTTTGGTGACCACTAATGTCCATAAATTCCTTATAAAGATTATTCTCAGGGTGAACCCTTTCACTACCGGTGGAGTCCTGAAATCTGACAAACCGCTCGAAACGCAACAGCTTAACAGTCACTTTATGCCGCTATTATGTTAGCTAGAGGTGCAAAACTTCCTTTTTCATAAATACGCAAAATTATGCGCGTTTTGATTTTAGTCATAAAATATCTATCGCAGGGAGAAGCAGAAGAAATAATAGCACACGGACCTATGTAGAACATTAGTTTCTGTGTTAAGTGTTGTCAAACAGCATTAAGGAAAAGCGGTTACATTCTATACGTCAATATGTGAATAATCTATCTCCGGCGTCCCTGTCTGCATACATATAATATATAAACGACCTCAACCGACGGAGCTCCACGCACATATGAAGCTACATTTTGTGGTGTAAGCTAGCTGATAGGTGGCGTAGCGTTCATAATTTACTGTAATTGCTAAGTGTACCTCGGCGTTGCGAGGGGATTACCGTCGAGCAACAGCCGACAATGCCTGTACGCCGTTAAACTATTAGGCCAAGAGAAAAGGCGCACAAAGCCCGGCCCGCCGTTATTATATTAATAATACTAATCAATAGAGCCCGCGATATCAATGCCGAATCGCGGCCATTGTGTTTGGTAATTTGATTAAAATTTGACGGGTCCTTCCTGTGCCGCGGAACGGAAACTCCTATAATAAACGATGGTAATTGAAGACCATTCACCAGCTTTTAGGGTTCAATACCAGGCTTGAAAATCTTAAAACCTCATGACTACAATCATAATTAGCTTAAACAGGTCAAATAGTGTAAGTTATGAATTTAGGTTTTTGTACAACTTTCTCCGGCAAACGTAATGTAGGACGCCCTGTGACTAGATGGAGTGACGACATACGCAAAGCTGTGGGCAGGAAGTGGGAAAGGTTAGCCGAAGATCGAGGCCAGTGGCGTGCTATTGGAGAGGCCGCTGTCCAACAGTGGACTGCAATAGGCTGATGATGAATGAATGTACAACTCTTGCACGAAATCCGTTTCTGATAAACATTGTGAAGTGGCTAAATCACCTAGAGCCAGGTTGCCGATCAAAACCTAGTGGCGTGTGGAGCTGTTGCTTTTAAGCAAGTGGCGAAACAAATATGAACTCACTGTTAAGTAGCCCTTGTATGTTAAATAATCGATTAGTTTTGTTATGAATGCTATCATGTTTAGAAACAATTAAAATAGGTTGTCGATTATCATAATTTATAACAATTGGTAAAATATACATAATATAATTATAGGCAAGGTAATTAATTATATTTATATAACTGTTTAATGTAGGCAGTGATTTCATAACGTAAATGAGATATTATAGTAAGGAGTCCCCAATAACCAGCATCATGCAATAATAAAATGGTAAATTTCCTATTTTCGCATTCTTTCAAAGGTTTGTGATATCTGTACGGAACCGCTAAGAGCAAGCATATGGAACGATTATGACTAGTCGCCTTTGATCACAAAGGGCAGCAGTATAATCGCGCTCGTATCATGTCGGTGTGCATTACTGGTGCTGCTGCCCTACCTGCTTCGGCGGAACTCGCCGCGCGGCGTATTTCCGTTACCGAGCTTTTTACATGTGAACCGACAGATTAAGTACCCACGTACAATTTAATATTAGTCTTTTTGTTAAGTGAGTCGATTAGTACGACTAAATTTGATATAGCTAACTATTATTTTAAAAAGGGTAAGTGCCTCGAAAAGCAATTCTTTAAAGAAGTAAGGGCAATACCGAAAAGATAAAACCACGTGGTAATTGAGCACACGTAAATTATGAAACTCCACAGACCAAAATATAAAGATAGTACCAATCAATGGAAACGAATGCATGGTAAGAAATCGCAATGGTAATACGGACGTGCGTCAAACCGTCAAGCCGTGAATTTTTCGTGCAGTAGTTTAGTAAGGGGGAGTGACAAGCAATGCAGCCGAATTGGGTAGGCACAGCCTGGGTTACACGATACCGGCATAAAGTGGCAGCTATACTATAGTGTTTCGTGCGGTGTGTGGGTTTTTTTTTTGCGGTGTGTGGGTATCCGATGGCCTATAGAGGGAGGAGAAGGAAGAAGCGCTACTCGTACAGAGCTGGTAGCTAAGTGGCTCCGGCTGCTCGATTGGCACTCTAAAATATAAAAAAGTAATATTAACATATTATTCATATACCTATGCAACGCATCTGTTAGACCTTTGGTGTTACGGATGTCTGTGGGCGTTGGTGTTCACTTTACATCAGGTGACCTAACTGCTCGTTTGCCTCCTATGCTATAAAAACAAATTAACATAGTCAATCTTGTCACCAGATATGTAATTCCCTTTGAAATACTTTCCTTTTTACACGTTTAATGTGCAGTAAATACTAGAGTGGGCACGTTGTTTTGCCACGTAGTGCTGCATCTATATTACGTAAAGTCTATCTCTATTTGAAGCAAGCCATCTGATGTGTGTAACTAGAGTGTCAACAGCTTAATAGGTAAACAGGAGAGCCACTGTGGCATCGTACGGGTATTAGAGCGTGTTATACGCCTACAGATTCTGAATCACCTAGTAGTTTCCTTGTGCTCGCTTTAACTTTGCGGTGGCGCCTAAGATACCTACTAAATAAAGTTTTATAGTAGTGACATTTCTATGATTATTAACATGACAACTATATAGACAACAAAGTAATTATATACTATAAAATAAACTTGATAGTGCTGTAAATAATATCGAAATAGTTTTATAAAAACATTAAAATAAAACACTACTTAGTCTCCGCATAAATACCTACTGTTATACTTTAAAAAAAACCTATGAATTGAGAATCCATCGTTATCATATGATTGTTTATTGTGTTTTCAATAAATGTTACATATTTAAATGAAATTAAAAATGGGTAGCAATTAAAATCATATTTAATTTGAATAAAATAATAGGATTGTAAGTCATGCGAAATAAACGTAACGCACGTAAACTTTGAGAATTTTCAAGTGAAAAATGTTTAACTTGTAATTTAAGCCATCTCTATTATTTGTGATCTAAATTTCATAATCGTTTGTTTGAAAATATATAAAAACTAGCTGCGCCCCGCGGTTTCACCCGCGTAACTTTCGATCCCGTCGGAATATCGGGATGAAAAATAGATGTTGGCCGATTCTCAGACCTACTCAATATGCTCACAAAATTTCATGAGAATCGGTTAAGCCGTTTCGGAGGAGTATGGCAACGAAAACTGTGACACGAGAATTTTATATATTAGATTTTAATATATAATATTTCAAATTTAAAGCGTGTATGTATGTAAATATGGAACACTAGCTGCGCCCCGCGGATCCAACGGCTTAAATTTCGATTCCATGGAAAATTGAAAATTATCCCATGGCATCCCATAGGAACATTTTTTCGCGGTAAAAACTATCCTATGTGTTAATCTAAGATACCCTCTATGTGTGCGCCAAAGTTCATGATGATAAACGTTTGTGAACACTATCTATTGCGCTTGTTAAAAATATATGATTTTTTTATTTGAGTGAAATATACAGCATCGGCCGTGAGATCGAATTCCGCCGTGAGGTATATAATATACCTATTTATTTAATAACAATCCTGAAGAAATGTGTAACTTCTTATATTTACGTATTAAAAATCCCCAAAAATTTGGTACACATAGAGAGAGAGTAACTTGAATTAACCATGGGATGATTTTCAACGGGATCGAAATCGCGGGTAAAACCGCGTGGCGCAGCTAGTATTAAATATTTCGTTGTCTAATGTCTATATTTTAAGTCATTAATGTTCGTAGCGTAGGGCTAGACTAAAATAGTGTGACAAGCAAGCTAAAATTAAATAAACGTTTAGCCTCAATTGCCTAATTTTTCTGTTTGGAATGAAGCGATATATCAAGTCAAAGTACATTTTATTCAAGTATCTAATCAATTTAAAACATTACCCAAGTCAGTTACTACTATGTAATATTATATATATTTAATAATAAACTGTGTGTAAGTTTAATAATAATAAAAATTAATAAAAAATGAGAAGTTATAAGCACAAGCGTACAATTCAGAGCACAGCTAAGATTATTATTGCACAGCGCGTAACACGGCGGCGAACAACAAGCAGATTATCTGCTCACTTTCACATTTATTTTGTACAATCAGACGCCCAATTCAACAGAACAGTGTCGGCATTACACAAGTGAATGAATACAAATTTATAAATGCGTACTTATTTACGAAATGCAACTTAATTACCTAGGCATAAGTCATACAACTTAACACAATTATCTGACTTGGTTTTCATGGAATTGGTTTCCAAATTAATTTTGAACTTTAATAGTTTGGAATAACTTGTAAAATAGCTCAAAGATCGAAATGAAGATTTGCTTTAAGATATAAGAGAATTGTCATAAACGAGCCATAGGATAATATTCATTCTGCAGAGGTAAATAAGGTCTAAAGTAATTGTTATGACACACTATTAGGTGTCACCCGATACTGTCAGTGAGCTGAGGGCCTTAATATTATGAGTATTGTAGTGCAGAACAGATGATCCGTTTCTTATGAGTATTTGTTTTGTGTTTCGGCCCGTCTCCCTCCGATGTAATGTCGTGAATGTTAATTGTCGGTTCCACGTATCAAGCGGCGTTTATCAGAGGGCGCAGTCTCGGTGTAGTTGTCGTCTTACGTAGAACTATCGTTTGCTTTTGTTTGTGTTTCGCTGTTAATAAGTAGGGAAAAAATATAATCCGTCTAAATCCTCTTGGTTGGGTATTATGCAAAGTAAAAAACAGCATTTTTGGAATAATATTTAGACTTGAACATGTAAATAAACACGTTTATATTGCAGTAGTATACCAGTTATTGAATTATTATTAAACGTATGTGATTTTTGATTTTTTGTTTAATTAATGATATATTTTAGTGAAATTGTGTTTGAAAGAGAAGACATTCAGCAAATAAATTTATTTAATTTTTTTTTTCATTCTGATTAACAGTATAACAGCCCTTGACGTCAACAGGAGAAGTTCACAAGACGTGAAATGACATAGGCAACCCGTCACCATATAATATATTATTGTATCGTATACCTATAATCGTCACTAATCTATTAAAGTCTATGAAAATATATATGATCGCTTTTAGAAAGCGTGTCTCGCTTACCAATTAGCAAGCCGAGCGAATCATTACTTAATTATATAATTAATTATGCAAAAGCTCAATTAAAGCTCTTGAGTGTTGGAGGCTGCGTTAATTACTGAGCTGTTCTGTCGAGCGAAAATGAGACTTATTTTTAAACATTATGAATGAAAGTCGAGCGACGAGCTCAGGCGCGAAGAACTTCCGACGTCGCTCTGTGTACATCTTGCATCTAAGATGAATATTTAATATTCAGAGTATCTCAATTTGCAGCATAAAATTTATTAACTTAGCGGTCAGGATATGCAACGATATTTACTGAAAAACAATTCATCTTAGTGACTATAGCCTGATGAAAATATCGGACTTGGTTTCATTTTGAAAAGCAGTTCAAAATGTGGAGAAGAATAAAGAGGATTCTCGATTGCAATTTATCGAAACAGAATTAAAATATGTTTTTATTGACAAAATCACATTGCGTTTATTTGGTAATAAAAACGTTGGAGTAATTGTTCATTCAGTACTTCTAAGGGTAACACACATGTGTTGCTCTCTTTAAGTCCAGCTTAGTCAAAATATCATATCGATGTTATGAGAGCTAAAGGTATGTATCTACGGTCGGTAGAACGTAGGCCCCGATTAATAATGCAGTAATAGTAACTATTATTCTTTAACATTAATAATTTTAGGCGTATATATAGGTATACCATTATTTATCTTTATTTAATTTATTATTATTAAATAATATAATATCAGTAAATATTTGAGTTTGAAATTAGTAAAGAGTTCTCTTAAAACTACCAAAACGATTTACAAAAAATATTTCACCATTAGAAAATAAAGTAATCCCAGTATCATATGCTACTATTTTATTTAAAAAAAACACCATAAAGTAAGAGCTATGCCCTCGCGTTTCACACGGTATGCTCGCTACTTAGTGATACATGAGAGATGATAGATGGAAGATGGTAGACAACACTGCAGAACCTCTATGCAAAATTTTAAAGGTGTTAGTCACCAGAAGGCCCACGTTTACCCTCTAATACTATAAAAAAATATTCCCTCTAATTAATATCGAATCTGTCACAGACCCAACAATCAGCTCCCGCGAGATCTGGGCGCTCATTATCATGTAACCCGATACACTTGTATCAAATTGGCTGGCTGCGGGTGACGCGCCGCTGTGGCCAATTAGAGGCCGAATGTAGGCCGACGCGTGGCCGAAACGTGGCCGAAGCATGGCCGCCGCGTGCGCACAATGACGCCCGACTTGTTGTTTGCAATTTGCTTACATTGCAACATATTTAATTTGAAATGGATTTGCACTCGTGATTAAATAAAAGGAAAGCCATGAGTCAAGTTCATAACTTAGTGCCGAGGGACAGTAGTCATGACGAATAGTACGTGATGTTTTAAACAGAGGGTTTAAAGGTCTAATAACTGATGAAAAGTGAGTGAGCCTATATAGATTTTGCCGTTGCAACTTGCCTACTTTTAGCCAACGCAAAGGTCCAACAGGTAGTCAACGTGTAAAGTCCTGACGCGCGTGCTAAAACCACGCGGCTACTGCTATTGCCCGCATTCTATACCTACATTGCAGCAATTGTGAAATATTTTAAATCCAAATCTAACAAACTATCTTCAATGTAAAACTCTAACCGTTTTGGGAATCAAATATTTTTTTATAATTTTATAAACAAAACAGGAGAATAAGTTCCGTCTATGACTCCTTGTTAGTGCGTTCAGTTATTTAAATTAACTTTAGTGCCTTTTATATCCTTACTAATAAATATCTATAAAATACATTTTGTATAAAATGTATTGTTAAAACTACGGTACTAATTCAATGATACCGTAGCACCGGTGTAGCGCGTAGCAGTGTAGCCGTGCAGCTACGCCGCTACATCGTAGACGCTGGCGTTCACTAATATTTGAAAATTAAAATTGAAATAGGTCAATAATAATTTTTAGGAAGCCATTATTGCTATTGCTATTATTGTACTGTTTTTACAATAGATTTTTTTAATCAAATCTAAAATATTAATCAATTAGTGTTATCATCATAAAAAAGAAATTGCTTTGTACTACTGAAACTAAAAACTAAACTGCAATGTTCTCATAATTAATAATGTTAACAAAAGGCCTTTATGTCAATGAAATTTTACGTAGGTAATAAATAGTCTTGTCCTATTTAATGAAATATAAGTTGGGATAAACTAACCCTGAAACTCTTACAACACTAACTTAGTGGTGATTTATAAGTAGATATGACGTTTTTGCTTTAAATTTTAATTAATAAATAATGTAGACGTACAAAGATGCGAGCTGCTCGTACGGCGGGCGGCCCGCAATTACACGGCCATGTTTGCGGGCGCGCGCTAATTAATTCCACGGACAGTTTATTTGATTGAGTTCGCTAGGGTTCCGCGGAGAGTAGAGAAAATCCCTCGTTGACCACAGCAGTATTACATACATATTATACACATATTGATTGGGCAAAATCTTACGCATATTATGGCTATAATATTATAATTAAAAGTAAAATTACGTGTTTAGTAACTAGTTGTTATTACCGTAATAAAAACGAAATTTAAAAAAGAAGAAGGAGAAGAGAAATTTATAAAAACACAGTCTTTCATTAAGAATCTGCTCAATCTTTATTCATTAGATTGTTATTTAAGTTTCTTTTCAAACTTATTGAGTAAGAGAGATAAGAGTCATTGATCCACGTGAAGTTCAATCAATTTTTGTGGTAACAATAACTTGAGGTAAATACTTAAGTATCATTCGCTAAGAATGATACTTAAGTTAACTCCATTAAAATATTTGCTTGCATCTTGTTACGGTATAAATCATAATACATTCTTATTTTTTGGTTACGGTAATTAAAATTATATACAATAATATAACAATCCATTGTATATTATCAATGAATTACGAAAATAAGATGATAATTATAAAGATACATTGTATTAAATACGATTATAAATCAAGAAATAGAATCCAGACGTGTGTTAACTCGTATTACTTCCCAGTATAACGCCACGGAACCCTCCACGAGCCGCGCTTGATACAATGTTAACTAACGACTCAATTCTATTGCGCGATGTAATTTGTTTTCGATTCTTTTATTGCATGTGAACGAGTCGCGGGGTGGGGGGGTTGTATCAACACTCCCAAGCGGGGGTCGAAACGAGCTACAATATTGCGATTTAACTTAAACAACCAGCGGTGTGACTTGTTACAATGTTATTGTTTTTGTAATTCTAAACTTGATTATATTTATGATTTCATCATTAAGCCCGTAGGGCAGTCCGATCATTTTAAAGGAGAAAAGTTTATTAGACTTGATTATCGTTTATCAAGTCAAACACACTTTTCTGTCAAAAACCTGTGGTAAGAACGTAGTATGCCAAGAGATTTTAGTAAAAGGCAGTGCCACACTGCATGCTTGCATGCAGTGTGCAGAGAAAAGCAGTAGATAATAATTTAGGCTTAAGTATTCTTTGAAATGAAAAAAAATTGAATCATTCATCTATCCTACTAATATTATGAATGGGAAAGTTTGTATGTTTGTTTGTTTGTGTGTTTATTTGTGTTAGGTGCTGTTTCACGCAAAAACTGCTGAACCAATTTTCATGAAATGGGGCACACACATAGAGAGTAACGGGGATTAACACATATTATGATAGTTTTTGTCCCGAAAGAATGTTCCTATGCGATGCCATGGGATGATTTTCTATTCTACACGGGATCGAAATTTACGCGGGTGAAACCGCGAGGCGCAGCTAGTTTATTATAATTTCATACTTTGAACGATCTTTAATACTCCTGAGCACCTCACCAGACCGTTGTCTCATCATTGATGATTTAGAAGAATGAATGTTAGTCAGCAAATTAGTAAATCGTAGTAGCCCATTATAGAGGGGATGGGGTTGAAGAAGGAACGTAAATATATATGCGGGTATTGATGGACGTAATGTAAAGCTTTTTTATCTGTTTATTTCAAAATATATTACGTAAATAACTTTTACATAAATTAATTATACTCCAAAGGTTTGATGGTGTGACTCACCAGCTCTTTTTTTAACACTTAACAACATTGCAAACAAAATGGCTAAATGCTAGAGATAGGTAAGGTTGCACATTTGTCGCTCTTGTTCCAAAAAGCTACCAAGAGGTAGAGTCGGGGTAGAGTCGGTACTGGCGTTCTCAGTCGGCGCTCTTCGAAGTTTAAGTGACAATTAGCATATAGAGCTGAGGACCCGCGCCCCTCGCAAACAACGCCGCGTGCACAAGTTAATAGTTCTGTTATTACGGCTCGCAGGAGCCCACGCAAACAACGATATTGAGGGGCCCCTTGCCTCGGCGGGCCCCGAGTGCCCCCGGGTTACGCAATACGCAGACCCGCGTGTTTGCCCGCGCACTTATTGAATTTGTATAGATATTGGCCTTTAATGGAGAAGGAGGGTTTTCGTGTCCGTTAGATTTTTAATTAAACACTATTTGATACATGAAAATTTTTTAGTTATTTAATAAGTTAAGATTTATCTAATTCACATGTTCGTTGACTGATATCCATGAAATCTATTTTAACTAGGGAAAATTGATAATAAGCTAAGTTAGGTCTAGTAGAAATTTACAGAATATCTTTAAAAACTTCTTACATTAGTTTCTTACAAAACATCGACACTGTGTACCCATTCCAACATACCGATCTATTATAACCAACTAGTGAACAATTGTATATGAATGATATTAATCGACAATATAGGTAGGGGTTTACAGATCCCACCAAAAGAATGACAGTTGCTAGAAATTAACTAGCCTAACCTAACCTACCTAGTAGTTATAGTAAAACTAACCAATAAGTCAAACCTACTGATTGATGACCAGTAATGTTAAGTTTACTAGATCTAATATTTTTCCTTAGTTAGTCCACTAGCGAAATGGACTAGCAAGGCTTCTTAAATTCAATTCACTTCTTAAAAGTCTCTGTAACATGCTAAAACAAGAGCATAATCTTTTGGTGATCGCAAACACTGTCCCTTCGTGCTGACTGATACGGTCTCAAAGCAGCAATAACTACATCTTACTACTAGGTATATCTAACGCTATATGTAGCGCCATCATAATAAACATGTAATTATTCAGTCATGTTTATTGTTATAAAATCTAAAGGAGTTGTAACTGAAAATATGTCTTTAAATTTAAATCCTCAAACTGAGATTAACGATCGGCTATGATCATAAGATAGTAGAGCACACAACCAGGAAAAGCCATTCATTGCATGGCTCTATGATTTCAAATACTTCATATATGGCAAAATAATATCTAATCATTAGAATCATTTTGATCTCTTTTCAATCGTACTAGTCTGCTTAATTTATGGTGGCTAAACTGCCATCGGTATTTATATTACATAAGGTTATGTAATATGTAAGCTTAAGTACTTATTCGGAGAAGCGTAACTTATTTATCTTTTATGAGTAACTAAATTATGAAGCAATTAAATACCCAACCTCAAACTGCATGTATCATGTGTTGTCTGACGCAAATGATTTTCAATCGTGTTCAGGCGCAATTGAATGTGAATTAGAAAACAAAGCACGTCACACTTGGGACCTTTTGTACATTAAAAGCGTTAAATGATGCAAAGACGAAATGGAATCGGGAGATGTAGTACATTAGAATCTGAACTCTACGTAGAGTGCGTATGAGTGAAAATATAAAAGCAAGACGATTGATAGTTTGTACGAATTGTAGTCTTGTTGCGTTTTAATAAAGTCAATTATCGTTTGTCTTTGCTCGGTGGCGAGGGGTTGCCGCTTGTTTGTCGAGAGTTAATTTAGTTGTGGATTAACTCGGTTTGAGTGATTGATGTCTTTGGGCTCAGTTTTGATGTGAATGTTTTGAGCCAATAGAACGCTTTAATCCGACTTTGTTCATTTATTTTATTTGTGACGTTATATAACCTACAATTTATTATTTAGATTCAATTTATGGAAGTTGTGGATATTAAATAACATGTTAGAGGACAGGAAACGATTTTCGGCGTTGTCATTTCTGACAAATGTATTCGCTTTAAAATATGCCGCTTATACTTAATTTCGTTCATGTGTCAGCAAAAGTGGAGGTATTCGAGTGGTGACCAAAGAAAGTAAAATTACCGCATAGGTAGGTATACAAAAAACAGCAATAACAGAAATTTTTCGATTATAGTATTACTGAGTAGGTATTATTTTTGGTAAGAGGTAGTGCCACACTGCATGCTTGCATGCAGTCGAATTGGGCCGGCACGACCGGGGAGGTACCTCTCGCTTACACGAAACAGGCGTAAAGTGACAGCTGTGTGCTGTCGCGTTTCGTGCGGTGTGTAAGTAGCCGGTGGCCCATGGAGGTGGGAGGAGAAAGGAGGGCAGCGCATCTGTATAGCCTCTATGCGGATGTTTGTGGGCGTCGCTAGTCATGAAAATGGCTCCGGCTGCTCGTTTGCCCTCCTATATAAAAAAAAAAATATGACGATGATGGTATATTTTTTTACCGATGGAATAAAGTTTTGATCAAATCTAATAGAAACTTTAATTTGATTGACAAAAATATATTACAGTATCGTATTCTTAATTTCATAAATATGTTAGTTAAAAGTAGGTAAGTATATTATATTACATACGTACTAACCTATTTATTTTATGATAAAAAAATATATAAAATTCAGATAGGTAATTAAAATAAACTAGTTGTTGGAGCGCAGTAGGTATTCTTTTAAGATTTATTTATACCTAACTATTGAATTGCCTGCGAAAGTTTCGCTTTTATTTAACTGATTATGAATCCCTTTTAAATTTAAGTGTCTAATAGATTATTTAAGTCCACATAGTTGTCTATCCATAACAATTTGCTTTATTTTTTTTTTTGTCTGTTCTTTATTTATCTGCAAATTTACAGCTGGATCTCTTTAATATGGGACCCAAATTTGGGCGATGTGCGATTTTTATGTACCATTCTATAATGAATCGCCAAAAAACTGGCATATTGCTATTAATAAATACGATTAGACGTAACATTTTATAAGAACAATAATAGAATTTGAATTACTAATTATGTAAAATAAATAATATTGAAAAGTACGTAAAATACTCCAAAAATAAATTATTGGTATCAGACATGTCATAAGCATGAAATTAGAAGGTTCAACCGTCACCCGTGGAGGTCACATCACGCGCAGGCCAGCTCCTAATGACTCCCATCAAAGACACGCATTATTTCCCTGAGAAGGGAGGGCCCTTAAGACGTCCCTAACGAACATTATTAATTTCACTTCACGCCTCTTCAATAGAAACGTACTTTAATCCATACACAATAGAGCTTACACTTTAATAACGAGCGTTGGATATAAGCTTGTTTGTTATCGCACAAAACGAGTTATTGGCTAACTTTTCGGTCCGTAGGCTGCATCTAAGATGGCGTGCACCTTCCGTCTCTCTCGCTCTGATGCTCATCGACGTACTTATCTCGCTTGGTTTCTTGGAAAGAAGTCAGTGTTTGTGTTGGGCGCTAGAGAGAGAAGGGCTGCCAAAAGTGAATTTCGTTTGTAAAGTAAATAGAGGTATCGGGCGCGATCGATTTAGGCTAGACAAATATGTTTGACTTCGAGGATTTCTATTGTGTAGATTGTATATAAAGTATTTTGACAATTATTTTAAACATTTTGTTATACAATTTTATTAAATGTTTTCGTTATATTACGAAACATATCAGAGAAGATTTTATTCTTCACTACATAAGGAGGACCTAAGGAGCTCCTTAGAAAGAGATTTCATCGAAATAATCAAAAACTAAATTCTTCATGAAAAATTGCGAACTTTTAAGTTTTTACAATAAAACAACTTTAGCGGATTTGAAGCTTTACAGAAACCATAGTCATGGTCAAACTACCCATGACTAATGACCATGGTTTCTGTTCTCATGGCATCTAAAACGTCGGGCTTGTAAAGTAATTAAATGAACCGCGATGAAATCCGTTAAAGTTGTTTTATTGTAATGAGTTATTGTTAAAGTGGCTTAAATTTATTTCATAAACTGTCTCTCTCTCTCTCTCTCTCAAATATCTGGGTAAGTCCACAACATTTCCCTTTGCTTATTTCCAGTAATACGTACCTATTACGTATTCAATAATACGACCTCACTTTGGTACAACAGTTGAATTGTTATTGTGATTTTTCCGAGATGCGAATATTTGGAAAACGTAAACGAAACGTAAATGAAAAAAAAATTAAAAATGAATATTGATAGATTTAAATTCTTAGGTTATATATGAATTGAATTTATCTGCAATTTTCTACTTCCTTCCATTGCAAGTTTTTAACAAATGCATAATATTGTATTGCATTTACCTACATAATAACTGTATATACATATTTAATTATATAAAAATTATTTACTGCTTTAAAAAATATAATCTATTGATTTATTTCTTATGACCACATAAATATCCTAATATGTTATATAATAGAATATAATATAATTAAGATTTTGAATTAAAATGTACCTACGTGTTTTAAACACGGATTATATTTTTTCAAAATGAGGCTATTTTGAAAAACAATCTGAAGGTTACTTGGAAATGAATAGGTTACATACGTTTATTACATTTACTTAAAAAACCTAGCTGTGGTGCTAAAATGTATATTACCCTAATGTAACATAGGTACCTACTCTCTTCAGTGTATCCAATTGATATTATATTGTTGTTACATAACATTAATTTATTGTTGTTACATAACCAAACTACAATTTAAGTTGTTTTTTGATCCAAACAGCCCCTTTTGCTATCAAAAATGTTGTACCGCCGCTAACAGCTGGGTATACACGTAAAGGCAGCAGTGACACGCCTCACCTCGCAGCTCGCTTGCCTCGCCTCGTACGTTCGTTTGTTACGTTCCGTTTTTTCTTTTTGCGTTCCTTCGTTCCACGTCAAGCGGTTATTGATTGTGACGTCGGAACGTATTCGGGCAGGGGATTAAAAAAGTGACAGCTGAGGTCGCAAATTGAATTTTTTGGCGCAGCGCTCGTTTTGTCCTTTCATTTCAATTAAATATTCGTTGTCAAAGTTTTTGAGGAGCGATAGAACGGCTCGTACAAACACCGGGCCGCTTCGTTCGAACACAAAATATAACGAGATAGTGTTGCTCACTGTCTACATGCAGTAGGCATGGAGCTCTGTATCAATAGAGAATATTTTTATTTAGGTTAGTAGAAAATATAGAGCATTATTTAAATTCATATCTAAATAATGTTCTAGGCATCTAATTTATGACATTTTCTGGCGGTTGATATGAGGTACCTACCCCAAAATGATATTCAAATAAAATACTACTAATAATAAATGACTATATTAATCGTGGTTGCTTGGTAGTTTTCACAGATTAAGTACCTATAAAAAGTGTTTTTAAATTATTTTTTTCTAAGCATTATATAAATACTAAATTCATGCCAATTTAACCATTACTAAATTTTTAATTATCAGTTAGTAGGTGTTTTTATATCACAGGAAGCAAACGAGCAATTAATAGGTGAATGTATTATACCTATCGGTGATGAATTCATATTATTAAGTAACGCCACAGTTTGAAAAATAAATTTAAATTGTTTAAAATCTCACAACAGAAAGGAATTTTAATGCGATAAAGGTATCTTATATAAGCGTAACAAACAAACTTTTGTCGACTATTTTGAGGATTATTACATTTGTACGTACTTACTAGAATCGCAACATTCATTAGTCTATAATAATGCAAATCATTTTATATTCAATGTATATAAGACTCGCCTTATTAAATCGGAAGCAGCAATCACCGAGGAGGAAGGGCGCTCCGGGAGGGGGGCGAGACAGTGACACTTCCGCGAGATGAACGCGGGCGCGACGTAGGGATGCGCGGAAATTGAAGAATCGATGTTCAGTATCATTCGGTATCCGATACATCAGAATCGACGGCAATCTTATCATCGATGTAACATTGGAAAACGTGCCAAAATATATACCTAGGTATAGGTAGGAAGAGCGAAAGAATAATAGGTACAAACATATACTTATTTTTTTAACATAATAAGTTTTTGCTGATATTACGTCTATACTTTATAAAAAAAGCAAAATTGACAGACTTGTATATAAATGCAAGGTATTGCTAGTTCATTTTAACAATAAAATAAGGACAGTGATCCTTTGTAAAGTTCCGGATATTGCTAGTTGCTGTTGAATATTGCCATTTGCCAGATGCTTTAGTTCAAGAGACACCTTTGTTGCTTTGAATTATACAGCATTATAGGTTATCTTCCTAGTGCAAATTAATTTACACGTAAAAAAATATATAAATTACTTTGATAATGGATTCTTACATGACATAAACAGACAATAGACATTACAGCAGTTGTCATAAAAACTTCTTGTACGTTTATGACGGGCGCCGTGTCTCTTGCGTGCCCTTTTCCCTTCGGGAATAATTAGTGGGCTATTTTCACGTCCGCAAACCAATTTAACTGCTTACTTTTCCCTATTAACTGTTTAAACTGTACAATAAACTGTAAAAAAAACTGTAAAATATGCTGGCTTAGTTGAAATGTTTCAAACTATCTATGTAATTCCTGTAGATCAAAATTATTAGGAATGACTAAATTACGTAGATGCTAATAGAAAGTGAAGTATTTTAATTACTCCATTATCTATATAGTAAGTTAATCTCACAAATAGGTACATTATTTTTATTTGAATATTTCAAGTAAAAGCAAATTTTTATACAACAATACGTTCCTCATAAATAGAGCAATTTAAAACTTTGAAAAGTTACTGAATCCTACTTAATTAATGAAAATAACCTTTGTGTGAGCACCTACGTAATGGTAAGAAGCCACTCATACGAAAATCACCAAGTAGGCTCGTACTAATTGAGTACACACTGTTAGTGGTGGTAGTGGTAGGTTAGTGATAATTATGTAAGCTAAATAAAGCTTATTTTTATTGTACTCATGGGTCAAATAAATTAAAAATAATATGAAATTTACGATGAAAGATTAATTGGATATTTTGTACAGCCATTTATTCTTAAATTACTTAGGTACTCAATTTCTATTAAATGAAAATTTAATTAAATTATTTAACAAAAGTGAATTCAATTTGTGTTCATACGCGTCTAACGATATTTCTTGAATTTGGTTGACTCGCTGCTTAGAATTAGATTCAACAATTTTAGATTTATTTATTATTTCTTTATCATACAAAATATAATAAAAAATGATTATTATGAACATGTACTAAATTATTACACTCAATGTCATCAAATAATAAACCGACAAAAAAAAACATTTCGACACAAACGTCACAACTCGATTTCATTTTGATTTAATAAAACGAAACAAAAACAAGTGCCCGCCCGCGCCAACTGTCACGCGGCAAAAAAACGAGCGCCTCACTGCGCTAACAACAGATATGACAGATGTCAGATTTGCGCCGAGCGCGGTTCATTTAAATGTAGAACGGTCTGGCGCAGGGCCGGCGTATATTGGATTGCATGTAATCGAGTTATTTTGGCTGGCTCGAGCTCTTTTAGCGGTAATCGAGTGATAAATTGACTTCACTAACATGTTGCGATGTTTTAATCACGCCCTCATTATGTGCACAAATTACGTTGCAAACTCATTTTGGTTTCTTTCAAACAATAACAAAAAGTCGTAACCAAGGGAGAGAGCTTAATATAATTGTTGCTTAGTGATATTATGTTATTTTAGACATGTAGGTAAATAGTCATTTTTTTCACTCTTTACTCTATTTATCTCTATTACTCATTTAAATAAATTAATTTACAAAAATGTTATAAACAAAGATTTTATAAAAGGAACCTGTAACATCTTTCGTTCATGGAAAGTATGTTGGTATGAGTGCATGTCTGTAGATTCTTATAAGGATCGGTAGCAACTTAAAAAAACCTCGTGCGTAGATCGCTGTGAAAATTTCATACATTCAAATAATAAGCGACCTTTAAACCACGTATATCCAATTTAAATGTATAGCAAAACTAAAAAAAACCGCCGTTTACAAAATATAAAAAAATATGTATCAAGGTTTTATATTTAGTATTTAATAAAACATGTCTGCGAATTCATATTGAAATATACTACAATATAAGTTTGCTTCATATCGCCGAGGGCTGTATGTAGTATCAGCGTGGGCTGAATGCGGTGGGATGCTAACCCCAGCGGTGTTTGTGTAAAAAGGAAAAGTGTCAGGAGACGCACGGTGCAGTTCCCGCGCCCGCCATGTCAAACGCTGCGCTCATATTTAATATCGCCAGAATTTTAAACGATTTTAAAGTCACTACAGCTCCATATTTGAACGGTGTAGGAGAGAGTTATGTAATATCCCGATTATTAAAATAAGCTATATTGTAGGTGCAAGTTATCTAAGTATGCCTAGGGTCTTTAAGCTAAGCAAGCAGTATTGCTAAAAAAAATATCTTACACATCAGTTTGCTAGGTTACGAGATGCGTTTAATATATTCATATCTCCAACACATATAGTCAAAGATATAGAAATTAGGAAACATCCAAATTTCAATAGAGACTAGGGGTATTTCCTTCGACTTGGAAGCCAGTGATAAATAAAATCAAAGACCTGCAAGGCTGCAAGATACAATAAGTACCTATTGTGTTAATCGAAATAACTAAATTATTATAAATCTTCGCGTGTTATAACTTCTGACTTCATCACATCTGACATCTAAGCTTTATAGCTAAGAAGCTTTATAGCAATCATGGTCACGGGTGGACCCGTGACCATGATTGCTATAAAGCTTCTGAAACGTCGGGATTGTAAATACTTATTTATACAGCAAAGAAATCAGCTAAAATAGTTTTATTACAACGTGTAACATTCGCCTAAACTTAATAAATCATTAAAGATATAGAAGTTAAACTTAAAGTAAAACTTAAGGCGTGCTCATTATTACACCACATCCACACTATCCGATTTGTCATTTGACGATCACTGTCAATTCGATAAATATATTGCAGCAATTGGCTTCTCTTCGCTTTCACAGCATAAGTTTCCAAAAAAAAAAACACTTTCCGACGTCGCACACTTTGTCGCGTGCTAAGCCACACTTGTTCACCGACTCGGCGCGCTTGCGACTGTAATTTCACTTTATTAATTACCACAACCACCCGATTGGACTCCGCTGTTATGTTCTAATTAGATTTCCGAATTGCTTTTATATCGCTTTTTATTATTTTAACGAACGTTTGTTCAGCTCTTTCTGCCCTTAATTGAATCTGATTACACTGTTTCATGTGTTCATATAATTACGATGGTGATTTGTTACTGTTATGGCTTGTGCTGTTGTATGGAAAAAACTTTGGAACTTGGAAAACTTGGAGTAGAATTTTACGTTTTATTTGAGTGTTGGCAATATTTTCGGTAATCCATTTGATAGATAAAATCACACTTTTGTTATTTCATGCTTATTTTGTTTGCACTAGGGCTGAAATTGATGTGTATGAAGGTAAAGGCAATAGAATTTAAAATTTAGATTTACATTGGAAATAATTTCATTCGAAATACGTTTACAAGCCGCAAGTTAGACAGACCAGTTGAGTCTCAAATCAAATACATTGGAGCAAAAGTCATCGGCCGTGGCCGTGGCATGTTTCCACCTGTCCCGGGTGAAATGTAGACGAGCACGCGACCACCTCCCTCGGTATATCATTTCACACTACCATTTGACACTTCATGTGTCATGTAACTCTCCAGATACAAAGCAAAGTGTACTCTGTGTGTTTGTTATACGGCCGAGAGTCGATTAGCGCGATGCGTCGTGTCGTCGGGTAGTTGGTACAACGGTGGTACGTCTCGTTTCATGTTTCGCTTAAACTTTCGTCTACCCTCAAACGATGTGTTTTCGTGTGATTTATCGTGCGCGCCACAAGCGGGGTTATAGTTTAGTATAATGGCATCAATTACAGTTAACTTTACTGCTGTCTTTCTTATTAATCTGCGTCGATTGTGTACAACTTTACTTTTTATGAGCGGCTGACTGAGGAGGGCGATGTTGTGTGGATCGCGAAGTTAACAACTAAACAAGTCGTTAGCTTTTATAACGTGATGTCTTGTTTTCACGTTCACTATAACCATTTACTACCCGTATGCGTTAGTCTTGTCGTAAAATAAATTGTATTGCAATTCATTTATGGATAAGGCAATGTAAATTTTACAGATGAGTGGGCTGTAGGTAGTTCTTATATTTTTGTACTGTATTTGCACTGTACGCGTCAACTAGGTCTAAACTTATTGCGTTTGGCGTCAACAAAATATAGGTTGTTATAATGTAGGTATAGTATAGGGACCGACGTCGGAAGGGGCTAGGCTCTCGGAGTAGCTCCACTATGTTGGAGAAGTCCGGTACTTTACGGGGGATTGGCCAGTCGCCTAGTTACTCTGTTGCTGACAGATCCGGGGCACCTCAGCATAGGCGGCCGATGGCATCCGCGGGGTTTTAGTAGGTATTCGGTTTATCCGGGAGTCCCACACACATCCACTGGACCTCACCCTCGGTCCGGTGGCAGTGCACAAATGCACATCCCCGGGAGAAAAAAAAAGGTATAGAGTATAGGGTATATTCTCGTTCGTTTTACTTGCATATTATATGACTACTGCTATGTTTTTTCTTTATAGCTCTCATGCCTATTGTCAATCTTATGAAATTCTCATAATATTACTTGTGTGGCCGTTGTTCTAATTATTTAATAAGCATTGTTTGTTTCCAGGTGTGGTTCCAAAACCGCCGCGCAAAATGGCGGAGACAGGAGAAGATGGAGGCGGCGAGACTGGGTCTATCAGAATATGGCTGCGCTCCCGTGCCGCGACTGTCGGGGCTGGGGCTACCTGTGGACCCCTGGCTGGCTCCTCCGCTGCTTACCGCCCTGCCTGGTAAGTCACAAGCCTTGATTTTGATCGACGTGCATGACTGACTGTGATAAAAAATCTGGAATGTAATTATAATTATATTTCAATTTTAATTTTTAATTTATATTTAACAATATTATTGTCGGTAAATAATTAATTAATTGATAAAAAAAATTCCATAGCTGTACCTATTTAACATATTAAAATTTTTTACAGGGTTCCTCAGTCACCCGCCATCCGGTTACCCCAGCTACCTGACGCCGCCCGCGCCGGCTGCACCCGCGCCCGCGCCCCCCGACCCTCGCTCCTCCTCCATCGCTGCCCTCCGGATGAAGGCCAAGGAACACGTGGAGAGCATCAGCAAAGGCCTGCAGATGGTCTAGTGACCAGTAACTGTGTAAAGAGTTTACAACTATAAATTTAGTTCTCAACATTCCTAAATAGCCCGTTATAGTGATCGTTGTGCATCTGCATTCTTCCTCCGCGCTGCAACTTAGGTAGCCTATGAAAAGAATTTGTTGCTGATTTACCCTTAGCATTCCTAATAAATTAAGAGTACACAAACTTCTGTAATAAACCTATTACCATAATAACCTATATTCGTAATATTTGGACAAATATATTCTAAATTATGGTTTTGTCCTAGAAACCGGTATTTTGCCAGCACAGACAAATGTTGTTATAAAGCGTGCCACAGTCGGACTTGTCTCAATTGTAACTTGAACTTAATTAGTTTGTGGAGCTCACTTGCATCTTGTTAGAGATTGATTAAAACAGGCCCGGTTAGACGTGTTTTACTTAAGGTATATTGAATAATTCTGATGTTTTGGTCGTCTGTGTGAACATTAATTCAATTCTAGGCTTCGAAATGAAATGAGTTAATACATTATTTTTTATCTGATAATCATTTATATAAATAGTATTTATATATTTGTATGATTTATATAAAAAAATAAACTATTGATTGTTGGGATAAATACGTATTTAAGCAATTGTAACAAGAGAAAAGAGAAGCCCCCCGATTCATAATATAATGTCAAACTAGATGCTTGTATTAACAAAAGTATTAAGAATTTTAAACTTTAATTTATATTAAGAATTCCGTGATTAATGTTAGATTATAAAACATGGACTCTACTATTGTCAATTGTGTTTTTAACTCAATGTAACTGAAAGACAATTTAATCAAAAAAATTAGACGCTAATTTATAGCAGCGCGTTTGGCATATTTTGAACATGTGTTATTAGGATCATAAAAAGAAATGCACAAATTGAGATAGATGTACTTAAACAAATAAATAAGTTATACTCATTAGCTATGTGATGTCTACATTTATAAAATAATCATAACTATTTTCTTTATTTAATTCCTGTTCATTATTTTGCCACTAAAGGCTATTTCTAAATCAGTTAGAAAACTGTAATACTTTTTCAAATTTTAAAACGTTTTAAAAATAGCTCTTATTATAGAATATGAAGAGAAATTGTCAACAACAAAGCATGCTTGCTTTTTCACATTTTTTTATGTTATTTTATTCATCCGTGTGTATAGATTTCTAATAGTTGTATATAAAGAGGGAGAAATAATGTAGGGATAAATTATGTGGAATAGTAAATAACTGTACCTATACCTTCGCATTTTCATCGTATATTATAAGCTCAAATGTTGTATAAAATCGATTTATTACCATACTTATAGATATAAGATGGATAGATTTTTTTTACCTATTATAAATGTAGATGCTACGTGGATCTCCCTAACTTCTACTAATATCCTCGTACGCTTTAGTAGTATCAAGGTATAATAAGAAACTTTTCAAGCATGTAATTTAATTCATTCATATATTTCTCAGACAGGAAAAACATAACACAGATTGAAATTTATTTTTATAACTTTGTTCGTTTTTGTATCTTCTTTCTGTTGGCATTTACACGTAGCGTAT
Source organism: Calycopis cecrops (assembly GCA_001625245.1). Taxonomy (NCBI): domain Eukaryota; kingdom Metazoa; phylum Arthropoda; class Insecta; order Lepidoptera; family Lycaenidae; genus Calycopis; species Calycopis cecrops. The sequence goes on from LUGF01000984.1 coordinate 211,306, forward strand.
TTGTAAATGTCATGTCTTACTTCATTTTGTCCCCGCCTGTAACTCTATAAAAATAGGTTAAGTGTACATAAGATGATGTAAATAATACATTTATATTATTTATTTAGAGTTTCCTACTTAGCCTGTATTATATTGTGTAGAATTATTCCTATGTAGATTGTAAGTTAGACTATTTCACAATGTTCACACAGCACATTTGTGATATGTGTACATTTGTTAGGGCAAAGTAACAAACAGTCTGTATGTTTGTACTAAGGATAAAACACCATATATATAGTACTGCTCAAGTATATACACGATGTATATTCATTTATAATTTCTTAAGTCAGGATCTAAATCCTTCGAGAACATTGCTGCTACTGTGAATGTTTACTTCAACATCATATCGCAGGACTGACCAACTAGATACTTATGAGTTGATAGCGATTTATGAAGTTTCATTCAAGTTAAGAGCTTGTGTGGAATTTCGTGTAGTATGTGATTTGTACGTTTCGTAGATGGATATCGATCTCAACAAGTTGGACATCCTTGAACTATTGTATTTAATTTACATCTAAATCTTTATATTTACTATTTTTTCCTGCGAATATTAGGTATCTCTATTTTTGTAGGACATACAATAAGAAGACTTAAGATTTCAGATAAGAATGTGAAAAATACATTGCTTGTTACACTACTCTTATCAATCTTATAAGATGTCTAATGACTAATGAGACTAGAAAATTTGACAGCAATCTATCTTTTTTGAGACAATCGAAATGTAAATAATAGATTTTAATTTTAGTGTTTCTGATAATACTCATACTTTATTACAAGCTTTTATTTCGTTTCAACTTTTTATGTCACCTGTCGCCGTCCCGATGTTCGTTTTGTTTTTTGTTTCTTAAATTCGACCCACTTCCCGGTTTTTTTCACAAAATTTCAGCTTAATCTGTATTAAGCTGAAATTTTGCAAGAATATGTAAAATGGATGACAATGTAACATTATAATAGTCGTGGAGTTAATCCGACCATGGCGACGGAAGGTGTCCATGATCGGTATACTTTCCGCCTACATAACATTTAAGGTTCCCTTCACAAGGTACTACGTTCCTCCTCCCTCTCCTTCTTCTTCAATTCAAGGTAATACCTTCCAGCTCCATCAGCAGACAACTGGAAGGAGGTCTTGGGAACTCTTTAATAAAATCTAGGTTTCTTATCATGTTTGGGCTTGTTTGATTCGCCTTGATAACTCTAGATCTAGACCATCTTTTTTAATAAAAGCTTGTATATAAAACAACTTTTTTATAATTCACTTGTTTTGTAATATCCTTATTATATGAGAAGGGATATAACGATTGGTCATATTAGTGTTAAGTGTACGGTAGGTATAAATAATAGATGTATGTACATAGCGAGTGTATGTTGTACTTAGGCTAGCCGGCGGCGTGTCGGTCTGTGTATACTATACAAAATATACGTACTGAAAAAAATAATAAATGTGTTCTTTCATATATACGACTTTTTATACATTTCCCGTTTGTTACTTCGTTAAGCAGAAACGAGTTTCCATTTAGCTCACTATCCTGCTCAGGTACCTTCTTGAGTAAAATTTTCATAATATCAAACCACACGTAAAGAAAATAATCCTCTAATCAAACCGGCTAAACTTTGAATGCAGTTTAAATATGTTAGTGCTAGCGCGTAGGATAAGTTTGGACATTTAGTGTCTTTTTATTCAATTTTACATGGCATTTACATTTTAAACTGAAACCAATCACGAGTACATTTAGGTTGCAGGCAGCCACAATGGTAAGTTTGTCAACTTATATAAGTTATAATGCTTGTTGGTCGCTTTTTTATAAAAATATATCGGTCGTTGTATTATTATGAATGCAACTTCTATCTTCTATTTATAATACTATCTAAATGACTTTTATTTTATTTCTGTTTTAATTAACCTAATTGTTACTACAATATGTAATTGTTATTTGTTGTAATAGCAAGTAGTAAGTAAAATCGATCACAATCGATATCTATACCTGTCCCAGCCATCATTTCCCAACATTAATTACTTACTATACAATTTAACTATGAAGCTTTTAACCTTTATAAAAAAATAAAATTCATGACAGAAAGGTGAAAATCTCAACATCTGAAACTTGTAGACTATAATAATGTCTCAGGATTAGCCATCAAGGGGGAAAAACTATATGTGACAACTATGTAGGTAGGTACCTACGGATCATATTTGCAGATGACAATAGAAGTACATTAAATGACAATGCTGATTTTATAACATCTGACGGGTGAACCGTGTTTTTTTTTCAGTTTAAATTCTTTTGTCCTTTAGCTTTCAACGATACCTTGCTTGTCTAATTGTGATAAATATTATAGAAACTAAAGGGGAACAGATGAATATACTCGTACATACACACATTACACATACTAGTCCAAGTCATATCACTCCTTTTTGCTTCGCCGTAGTCGGTTAAAATAAGGAAATCAGGTGACCCGGACAAAATTCATATCGAAGTACTTAAACTTCTGTCGGATAATAAATTATCTTGATGCCCTCGCTTAATCTATATCTATGACACCGACACCCTGACATCTACCAGACCCTACTGATATCATCTTTTATACCACTTCCTAAAAAGAATATGTAAAAACGCGTCCAATTTCGAACCATCTTTCCCAATTTGTTCTGACTAGAACACACAAAAGAATGCGAATGTGGCGTAGGTACAAGAGAAGCACTTTTCGCACTTTCACATACAAAAATGGCGTTATATGTAACATGACGCCTCCGTTCGTTTCGTTGACTATGAAAGGCATTTGATCACATACAACATAATTCATTCACAGAAATTCTTAGGGATTTTGGAAAGGTTGAAAAAACATACGCATTATAAAAATCTTGTACTGGAACAGTGGCGCTCTACAGTCAAACAAGATTGAAGAATCCAAATCTAATCTAATATATAAAATTCTCGTGTCACAGTTTTCGTTGCCATACTCCTCCGAAACGGCTTGACCGATTCTCATGAAATTTTGTAAGCATATTGAGTAGGTCTGAGAATCGGCCAACATCTATTTTTCATCCCGATATTCCCACGGGATCAAAAGTTACGCGGGTGAAACCGCGGGGCGCAGCTAGTATGTATATAGAAATTAAAAGCGGCATACGCCAGGGATGTATCTTGTCACCAACATTGTTTAATCTGTTTTGGAGATTTCTGAAGTTCTAGAGGATCTAGATTGTGGAGTTAAAGTCAATGGACGAATGATGAATAATCTTCAATATGCTGACGATTTTTCTTTTTTTTTTATGGTATAGGAGGGCAAACGAGCAGTCGGGCCATTTTCATGACTACCGACGTCCACAAACATCCGCATAGAGGCTATACAGATGCGCTGTCCTCCTTTCTCCTCCCACCTCCACGGGCCACCGGCTACTTACACATCGCATGGAACGCGACAGCACAGCTGTCACTTTACGCCGGTCTCGTGTAAGCGAGAGGTACCTCCCCGGTCGTGTCGGCCCAATTCGACTGCATGCAAGCATTACCACAAGCACTACCTGTTACCACGACGATGCGACGACGATACGGAACTTATAGCTTCAACACAGGAAGAGTTACAGCGAAGCGTAGACAAGGTAACTGAACTATGCGAAAGTTAGACTTAAAATTAAAGTTTCCAAAATAAAGTTTATGGTCATCTTCAACCCGTTCAACCCGTCTTCGTGTAAATTCTGGTCCCGTTTTACAAACATCAAATACCTTGATACATGGCTTACAGAAGATTAAAGTATCTAGTGATATAGAAGTCAGAAATCGTATTGAAATACCTGAACTTCCTTATCTACTCAATGAAAGTTTCTTTACTCCTACTTGCTACATCTTTGCTTAGACTCTTAAGGAGAAACACAGGAAACCTGTAGAGGGGGGGGGG
>LUGF01000984.1:233512-244724 GCA_001625245.1 Calycopis cecrops
TCACTGATAAATTTTTCGTTACAAAATCAAAAGGTTTCGTCGTGATGAGACTGTAGACTTTATTTGTTTCCTACTGATATTGAATAAATGTTTTTTTTTCGTAAAATGCCATTAAATCATTGTGGTTACAGAAATATGACAGTAACAAATCTTATTGTATAGGATCTTTTGATAGTTTTCATATAATACACATGAACACATACAATTGTAAAGGTATAGTAAAAGGTAGGTCTGCAAGACTTGAACTATACCTACTTGAGATATACAGTTAGACCGATACAACGGTAATTTTTAATTGTTGGCTATAGTTAGGCTATATGGAGGCCGAGTATTCTTCAGGATAAGTCTTTTATTTATCTATTTATAAGGCTTATATATGTTAGTATTAATAGTTTTGAATTCACTACAACATTTTGATGAAAGTTTCGATAAATGTGTGAACAACTGTCAGCTATATTATAATAAGGGATTTTGCAATCTACTTTAACATTTGTTACTTTAAAATCTTACAAGGGAGATTGTCAATATTCACATACTTGAAAATATTAGCGATTAGCTCTTTTGAATTCAAGCAATTGTTCTAGTTTTCCGAAGTCATCTTTAATACAACAAACAACATTGAAACTGTTATATATTTTCTTTTGCAGCCAACAGGGGAGACTGAAATGAAGGGAAAAACAAAGCTTGAAAATATTTGATCTAACAATAAAGTTCACCGTTCTACCTGTGGTAGCTGCGTTGATTTGGATGCAATTAGCAGAAGATCTTGACTGTAGAAGAACTCAGTAAAAGATGCCAATGTTCAGCAACAGTCGAAGAAGACTTCGGTAAGTGGTTGTGCCATGCAGCATGCATGCATGTAGCTGTAAATCGGCATAAATGGACAGCTCTGTATGTATGTAGCCGGTGGCCCATTGAGGTGGGAGGTGAAAGGAGGGCAGCGCATCTGTATAGTCTCTATGCGGATATCTATGGGCGTCGGTTGTCATGACAACGGCTTCGACTGCTCGTTTGTCCAGAAGGGCAAATGAGCAGTCACAGCCATTTCCATTTATATACACCATAAATAAGTAAAGTCAATCAAGTATCTGTATCTAACTCAGTAATCTGTATAACCTCTGGTTGTGCAGATATTTATGAACACCTGTAATCGTCAAAGAGCTTCGACTGTTAGTATACTCCTATAAACATACTATAAAATATCCCTATGCGAGGGTACCGATCCTTACCCTCTTTTAGTTACGTAAAGGAGGGCAATGTTTCCTCTGTTTTTGCGGATGTTTACGTCGTTATATACAGAGAGTCTGGCTGGTCTGCCCCTTATGCATAAAAAGCGCGGTTACATAGGTGTAAACAAATATATCCGCTGTATATGTTGCTACTATGGCCAATTTACAGATATGTACTAAGACATCCGTAAGTTTTTCTTCGCCTTGCACAGAGTAGACCTACAGAATCTACCATTAACAAGTATTGGTGCAAAGATATTCTGCATGTTGCAACTTCTTACAACCTAAACATCTAGGAAAGTTATTTATAAATGTTGTATTTATTATTGTATTTCTTATCAACACACGCCATAGGCTGGACAGAGTTTTTTTGTGCTGCTGGTTCTTTTAAAATAATTTTAATTTATTGATAAACACTTTTAAAGTCATATTAAATCATTTATCTAGTATAATTAACATGTGTTAGGTACCTCGTGGTCACTTAAAATTTGAATTAATAATTTGATTAATATTTATTGGACAACTGGCTAATGAAAAGTTATCCTTTCATAATTACAATAATTGTAAATGTATTATTAATAATTAATTATTAGTTGCCATAGTTACTGAAAATGTCGAATATGTTAAGTAGTATGTAGTAAGTATGACTCAATAAAATGGAGACTTTTTCAACTCGCTTTCAATTAAGTTTTTTTGAAAGTATTCCTAAATACAAACATTGTATTTTCCATTTCAAACGAAAAAATAAATATTAAATTTGAATTTAATATTTATTTTTACGTTTGACATGAAATCAATCGAAATTTGAGTTTTCGTTTATTAATATTAGTAGATGTACTAGCAGTGCCGCACAGTTTCACCTGCTTAAAATCTTACCCAATCCTAATTTTTCGGATTAAATGTTATTTCAGATTATATCAGTATTATAATGATATTTCAGATGGTAATGTATATTTATGATAATTTATTCAAATCAGTTCATTAAGTTTTGCGAGAAAGAATAACATTCATACTTACAAAAAATCGCATTTAAAAACTAACTAGGTTAATTCATCATTATCATGTCCTCATTATACATAGTACGTGGTAGTGCGATTGAAGCATTGTTGTCAATTGGACCGGCGCGATGTAGCAGATGCCTCTCACTCACATAGAGCAGGAGAAAAGTGATGATTACACTCTCTCTCTCTCGTTTTGTACGTTTTGTATGAATCCTGTAGTTGCATACTAGGTACAGCAGGTCAATGCATCTATATAGGTAAACTCTGGATGTGTGTGCATTGGTATTCATTAAAAGGCTTCCACTAGACTGCTTCTTTTCCCTTTTCCTGCTTTTCTTTATTTTTGTCGCAGGGCAAATGCTAAAAAAAATGTCGGAGCCAATAGCCAGAGGCTAAGCCGCGTTAGACTCGGCACAGGAGTGCCTCTAGCAACCAGAAATCACTGCGAGAGCCTTAGGCCACCGTACTGGGGTTTCCCGGATCTTTCAGGGAGCTAGAGACCGGTCTTCATAGTACATGTGGCATAGGTATTTATTTATTACATTATTTAGAAATGGAATAAAAAAGTTGGTAGTCCAAGAGTGTACTTAATCCATAAATATCAGTCGCCTAAGGGCACCCAATAAATAAAAAATATTCAGTTGACTCAAAGGCAATTTTAATAATTGCCTTGAGTCAGTCATAAGAGTTACTGCCTCCAAAGTGTTATGATATAATATAATCCTGAGAAGCAGTGGCTTCTTGCTACGATACTTTTATGTCCCAGAAGGCACCTTATTTTCCTCCCCTGCAGCTTGCGGGGGAGGAAAATAAGGTGAGATAATGTCATTTATGAGAGAATTGTCAGACGTCGCCTTGACAGATGCTAACGGATCCAATGTATCTCAACAAAGGAATCCGCTAGTGTACACATCGCTTTTTTTTTTTCAATATAATAATAATATTTATTGATTGAATGTACATACATGGTTAAAAACAAGTTAGCAATACATACAATTTATCCTTATACTATACAGTTAGCACCTGAACTAGGATATCCTGTGTCTCAGGCAAAACTAGAGCTTAAAATGTTTAAAAATAAATTATACATACTTGATAAGGTACACAAATGGTAGTACATTATCTTAATAGTAGTGTTAGTAATTCGTAATTAGTAATTATAGTATAATATTTTCTATTCCATTTTTCTATTGCAAAACTATAAGTAATTCCTCTGTATCCTCGTAGGTCATTTTTTGAAGGCACTTTTTAAGACGATTTTTACAATTAAAGTAATTAAGTGCTTATATATCAGTTATTACATTAATTCTATTATACAGTAGAGGACCAAGGAGGCGGAAATTAATTCTATTATACAGCTTTGGCCAGTTGTCAGTCTTTAAATTATCCAACAGCAGTCAACAAGTGTCAGGTATGTTCGTTGTACAAATACTTACTCGTATAATTTACTCGTTTTTACATGATAGAAAATTTCAATAACAATATACAATAACATGGACGCTGCGCGGTTTCACCCGCGTATAACGATTCAAGGCTCCTCCAGCTTAGGTGATAGCGTAATATTTTGCAGCCTATACGTTGACCCGACCTGTTAGTAATATTTATCCAAAATTTGAAATAAATCCATGCAGTACTTTTTGAGTTTAGTCCAGACATACATACAGACAAACTGACAAAAATTCTAAAAACTATATTTTTGGTTTCGATATCGATTGTAGATCACGTCCCAAATATTCTTTAAAAAAATATTCAATGTACAATTTTAACTTTCCTTCGATTTTATTATATGTATAGATTGCTAAATAATAAAGCGGTTTTATATTGTAATTGCTAAATTATAATTTAGCAATATAAATAGAATATAGAGGAGATCATTTAAGTTAGTTTTGAAATTTAAAAGTATGTAATGGAAAAAAAGGTTTCAACGTGATAAACTTTAGACGGATAAAATAGCAGAACATAGCTTAAGTAGATATTGTCTACTTAAAGTAGGCGCGACCCCGTGAAAGACACCCGGCGACAGATCCGCGGTGCATGCATGTGCACGGGTGCATCGGCCTCCTATTTGTGGTGCAGGTGCGTCACCCGCGCCTCTCGCTCCCGCCTTATGGCGATTACGATATTTCCGTACACCTCACGGCTACACCAATATTATCTAATGCAACATAAATCAGCCCGTTGATTTCGCTCCATACTGCCAGAGCGAGAAAGCGCAAAGTTAACAATAACTTTACAGCATTCGTGAAGTAGCCTGGTTTATGTTTTGTATTTCACATAATACTCAGTTGTTTGTACGTACCCGGTGGCCCATAGAAGACGAGAAGGACACGAGGGCAATATAAGAGTAATATTTTCTGTTTCAGAAGATAAATCGCTCAGAAGTTCAAATAAATTAATACACGTAATATTATTATAACAAGTAGATAAGGTGGTCAATATCAGTTGGACATTTATTTACATCTTCGTGGTGCATGGCAGCTGGACTTGACCTGGCTGTCCACTTTTCTTTCTTACCTTAAGTCATTGTAATATTATAATGCCTCCCGCTTTGACTAGGATGAAAGTCGGGCATTACTTTCTTGTAATTAAATTCATCGAGAGCTTCAAGAGAGTTTTAACTTTTCTCTCGGGCCGGGCGGTATATCAAAAGGTCGTAGTTGTTGCCGATGTCGATCATATCATCTACACATGAGTAGCAACAGTTAAGGAATTCCTCCAACTACTAATCGTCTTTTTCTTTACTCTGTAACAGGTACCCTGCTTTATACATAGTATACCTACTACAAAAATGCATAACGCATAAATATTATTTAAATACCTAATTAATCTTTGATATGAATATCGTTCGATGCCAACAAGCAACCCACTCTCTTTTAAAACGATCAACCCTGTGTCACTGAGTGATATAATAGAGCATTATTAATATCTTTTAATTTTGTATTCATTAATCACAAATGATTACATTCATTTATTTGTTGTATGCTATTATCATACTTGTACTTGGATGAAAATAATATCGATGTATAGATGGTTATTAATATGTCTAATTCCTGTTAAATTCAGGGCTCTAAAGAAATACTTCAAGAGTACCGGTTCAACGTGAATAAGAGCTACCCACCTGGCCTTTAATTATATAGTAACTTTGATGAGCTTATTATTTGATATACTATCTGGGGTCCTCGGTGAGAAAGCTGCATCCTCTTTTTTATTCGGAAAGAAATGAAAGGGATAAATTTGGTCATCAATTAGTTGTGGTACCTGCTAAGCAATTTGGAAAACTCGTTTTTATTTACCCACTGAAAATTCGTAGCAAGTCTTAAGGGGCTTGCTACGACAACGGTCGGTTAGTCAATAATTTGATCTGTGTTTAATAAGAAAACTAAACATACCTCTACAAATCCACTTTAAGAAAAGTGGTAAATATTCTACCACCATTTTTCTCACACGTAAATAGGTCAAATATTATGTTGTTTATTTTATAATTATATAACTGGGTAGATTCCGATTTACTAAACTTTCACTCGCTTAGGTGCGAAATTTTCAAAACTTTATTGCCCTTGGTCATAAAAGCTACTTAATGATTTTAGCTAGATGATATTATTCATTATATTTTAGTTGAATACTCTTATTAAATACCTACCTGTTTGCTGTCAAAAGGAATAAAAACTGTGATGGACACTTGAGTGAGCACTAACAGCTGTTCCTAATGTCCTCAGCCTATCTGGGATGTGTTCCAAATAAAAATGCGCTGCGAGTCTGTACTAGTAGGCAGTACAAGACTGATGTACCATGATCTGATGAAGATGAAACGGCGCATATGTATGAAGAGAATTATGGATGAGTGGGAGAGCCACACTATACTATATAGTACTTTTTGCCTACCCCGATAAAGAACTAGTGTGAAGAGTTGCGCGAATATATGAGTACTATTCAGTAATTTAACTATTTAAAAAATTATTGCACTGTTCAAGGACGTCATATCATAATTATACCGTATTACAACGAAACATACTCTAATTAATATTACTTATATTTATACCCTGCTTACTATGTTTACCATGAAAAATGTTAAGAAATTATTTCATTTAAATATTATATTACTAGCTTCCGACCGCGGCTTCGCCAGCGTGGATTTCGCACTTAAAAATCCCTTTAAATTTTAACTTATTATGTTATTCTGATATGAAAACTATATTACCGCAAAGTTTCATGAAAATCTGTTCAGTAGTTTTTGTGTGAAAAAGTAACAAACACACAAACTTTCGCATTTATAATATTAGTAGGATTTCCATCAAAAAATATCTCGCCATTGTCGTGCTTTTAGCATGGGTCCAGTGGTTCATTTGAGCAATGATATTTTGTATGTCGGCTTTACAGTCAAACTATTCTATAAACTCGTATTAAGAAGGAATGAGAGGAAAAAGATATTAGCAAACAAAACATGAGAGAAAAGATGAGTTATTTAATTCTTTTATTGACATGTAATTACTAGGAAGCTAAAAACCCTAAATCTTTAAAGTTATTAAGGATTCATATAAGTCCCACGCACTAGATTGATTGCTAGTTATCCCACACAAGTGCGCGGTTGCAAGTCGGCACATTTGGGCAAGTGGAGATGAAACAGAAAGGGCATCGGCGCGGGTATAAATAGCCAAGTTCAGTGCCGAGAGCGTGTGTGGCCACGAGACGAGAGGGCTCGGGCGTGTAAAGCACATGCATTTAATTTAAACGTCTTATTGAAATTCTCTGAAAATCCAAATTATACTAAAACTTTCTTTAATTGTAATAATTCAATAACTTCGTATGCGAGTGATATTCGCTTATGAAGGGAACTATACCCGTACCTATAAAACGTTTTTTATTACTAGCCGAGCCGTGTCGATTTCGCTCGGCGTCAAAAATAGAATTTATATCAATATTAAAATATAGCCTATGTTACTATAAAGTCGATTAGTTGTAATGATGAAAATGTTACTATAAAGTATGATATTGTAGCTCTTTAACAGTGAAAGAATTTTCATGTTCGTGACGGAAGTAAGACAAATATATTATAATCATCACACAAGATGTGTGTGTTTATAAATTAATTCCTGTATGCAAAAAATACTTACTAAGTTTATCCACTTGCTTTTTATGATATTATTTATTATAGGTATAAATTATTATTTATTACTTTCGAACATAATTAATGATTTTGATTTTACATAGTATGTTGTGTTTGTACATTGTCATTGTTTTTATTTTTACATTTTCTGCCCTCTACTCTTGTGCTCCATTTACGATTCTTGTTTTATACCTACATTTGAATAAAACGATAAAGTTAAATAACCATTTGACATTTAAGCATCTGCAATTTATTTTAGGTAAATACGATTATTTTAAAAAGTAAAGTAATAAATAAAGTATTGTTTTCTAAAGAAACATGTAGCGTTTTCTATATAAAGCTTGTGGTTTTTAGATGGACAGAAAAATTATGTTTTTAATCTAATTTATGATTTTTTCTCGCTTTTGTCCTTTTTACATTCATTGTATTTTAAATATTGGAACGGAATTCGAAATTCTGTGGAACGAAATAGTAGTAAAGATTGAAAATATTTTTTTATATACCTTTTTGATGCGCAAAGCATCACATATACGATACGACAATTTTTTTGTATAGTTGAGCAAACGAGCAGTTAGAATCATTTTCATGATTACCGACGCCCATACATATCTGCTTAGAGGCTATACAGATGCGCTGCCCCCCTTTCTCCTCCCACCTCCCATGGCCCAACGGATACTTACACACCGCACGAAACGCTATGGCACAGCTGTCACTTTACTCCGGTCTCATGTACGCGAGAGGTACCTCCCCAGTCGTATCGGCCCAATTCGACTACATGGAAGCAGGCAGTTAAGCACTAGTTCTTACTTCTTACAGTTTAAAGACAATATATTAGGAGTAGTTAAAATGTGTAACTTTGGCACAACATAAAGTGATATTTAGTAGTTTCAATACAATATGAATTATCAAGCTAGTAATTATAAAGTGTATAATTACAAATGTTTCTTTACAAATAATTCATTTGTTTTTAATTTTATACATATTATATCAATCTTAATAAATGTTAAATGAGAAGTAAGAGAGAAAGACCATTTAAATCGAGACAATCATTACTCTGCATATATCGCAGAGACGTCACTTCATGCCAATTTATGTGCAGATGTCATTATTTAGTGGGTCTAGATTTCGCATGAATGTGATAGTGTGGTATCACTGCCATGACAGTTACTAGTGTATCTTGATAGACTGCCTCGTGGTCTAGTGGTAAGCGTGTTCAACCACAGACAGTGACAGTGAGGTCCTGGGTTCAAATCCCGGGTCAGACCAAAAATTGTTATTAGGATTTTTCAATTTCTAATAACAGTCCGGAGTCAGGCAGTTGGCGATGATACACCCCCGTGCCTCGGAGAGCACGTTAAGCCGTCGGTCCTGCGCCTGAGCTCTCACCGGTCGTGTCGGATAGCCGTCCCATCGGAATATGAGAGTGAGGGAATAGAGGGTGCACTTGTGTCTGCGCGCACACTCGTGCACTATAATATGTCCTGTGCATCTGGCTCGTCTCTATAGAGACGGCCGCCGTAGCCGAAGTCGGCTAGGAGGATATAATTATTTTCTTGATATTTTAAAAACCTTTGTCTAGCGTAAAGTTCGCTAGTTGCGTGGCTCCAGGTATCGGTATTTTGATAACAATTCGCTCCCGCTACGCTCGCGCGTTATTAATACTCTATCTATTTCGCTACCTCCCTATCCCGCGACTACGGCACACGCTCACGCCTTTTATGTCATTGTAAAACAAAAATTTGACACATTAACGTAAAGTAAGATAGAACGCACGCACTTACTTAAGTACACATTAAGTTTTAGTTTTAATTAAATATTATCTGTCAAAAAATCACTTCACCAAATATATCTGGGTGACTAGATTGGGATTGTATGTGTGGGGGTGTTGGGTGGGTCATATTTTAGAACTAAGAATTCTACAACACTTGTTTATTTATATTTAAATATACTTAATAATTATTACAGTGAGCAGTAGTCCTTTTAAAGGAATTTATATTGAAAAACGATGTAGGTACATATATTATATTTTAAAATTACTGTTAGATACAGAATCTTTTTTTTTGTATATTAACTCTAATTTCTACTGTTTCTGTCGTCACTTTTCGTCTATAAATCCTATCCTATATTTCACGTTTTATTTATACTAAGCTGTAGACAATATTCAAATTCAGAAGTGTCAGCGTCAAAAATTTAATATATTTCTTCCGTGGATTTAAAATTCAACACATTACAAAGTAGATTGAATTTAGTACCTACATATATAAATTATATTGGAAACAGTGTTCATCATATTATATCGTCATGCATTGCCCTCACAAGACGTGTTAGCTTTGTAAGCGAGCGGTATTTCCCGGTCGTTAGTGCCAATTTGTCATTTTCTGCAATTACCAATTAAAAGTGGTGAACAATGACGTCTATATGAGTGTTTTACAAATGATAAAGCAGATACAATTAAAAGAATTTTGAGCCATTTCGCTTGGTAGAGCGCGTCGCTAATCCTGCGCAATTATATCAGCCTCCCTCCCCGAGTGGGGGGCGCGGGGATGTCGCTCGCGGCCCGGTGGCGCGGCTAATTGTGCATTGTTGCGCTTTTGGGCGGGCGCTGGTCGCGTGGCCGACTTTATTAACTCTCCGGAATCACTTTATTAGGTTTACCCGCCGACTCCGTCGACAATTTATTTATTTGATCGGGCGACAGATTGACCCTCCTGCAGAAACGTTATTGTTGAGGATCAGAATTACCCTCCATTGGATTTATTAGATTCTATTTGAACAGACACAATCCTTTTGTTTAGTTTGCAGTGACAGCGTATATTTTTGTATTACGTTTGGTTTAGTGAGTTTTATATTTGTCGATATTGAAGGATGACATGCTAGTGACTATAAAGTTAATTACATGCAGATTACATAATTACTTATAACCATAACATAAACTCAACAGGCTAAGTTTCACTTGAAGTATCAGGCGAATGAGAAATACATATTTGATCTGGAGTTGTTGACCCAATTCATCCAAATTGCAGAGTGGTACTTGTTCTGGACCCAGTGGCTTTAAGATTTGATCTCGATTCCAAAAGATCATAGTAGTTTAAAGCACAACTGTTCTGCAATAGTAATCAATAGTTGACGTACAGGTATTAATGACGATGAGACGTATGATGACGTGGCAAATTGTCACGTCACCCATAACGTGTCACGCGTCACGCCAACCCCCCGCACCTCTCACCGGGTCCCTGTTCCCACGGCGCGGTGTCGCAAATTGTTTGGCTTGTAAATAAAGGAAAAGTTAACTTATAATTGCAATTATTATTGTACAGCCACGAGACAAATTTAACGAAGAGATGGTTTACAAAACGCTTGTTTTGTTTTAATCTCGACGGAGTGACAGGGCGGTATGAAATCAGCGCAACAATTAATTATTAGTTTGCAGTGCATATTAATGTTACCTGGTTATAAATGCGAAAATAACTGTGACTTTATTTTAACGCTTTAATGCCTCTACCATCGAGTCTATATGATTTGTTAGAGATGGATGTGACGCCTTAGCTGGGCATAGACTACTTAATCAACTACGATACAGAACTAGTTAGTAGTAAGTGTTTTTAGGGATTGGTACCTGAAAACAAAACAAGGAACTCAATAAGTGTCTTTTCTTGTCAAGTCTTTTCATATGTCTATCTATTTGGCTTTTTGTCTGCACATAGTGAAGTGAAAAGTATACTTATTGATAAAATTATGCATACGTCTATTATAACTAATAATAGTTTACACTCTACACAAAATAAAATAAAAAAAATGCAATGCAAATCAATGTACTTATATGTTTATATAATTATCGTGTCACAATGTTAGTTACCATACTCCTCCAAAACGGCTAG
>LUGF01000984.1:245433-260022 GCA_001625245.1 Calycopis cecrops
TATGCGCACGATGCTATCAGTAATGCGCGCGCAGACTGACTGTTATTGTTAGGTTTATGTTACCAAAAAGAGAGTATTTTTGTAACACATTATTTATTGTTAAATTACTCGCAACTTAAATATATCCTAGAGGAAGATAATATCTAATCTGATGTAATGGTATACCATAATTAATGCAATGTATCTGGTATACATATTAGCTGGTGACAGTAGCTGGTATAATGGTCCTCCGTCCGCTCGCTGATATGATCGCGCCTTATCAGATGTGGTGGCGTGTGCGTACTTATAATTATATGATTGAGTGGTTTACAATGGATTTTAGTGTATTGTTACAGAGACAATAGAAGTTATAGCAAGGAAGTATCTGGGAATAATTCGTTTGCTACACTTCATGAGGATCAGCCAGCTTTTTTTATAGTTTAGGTGGCGAATGAGCAGTGGGGCCATTTTCATGACTACCGACGCCCATAGACCTCAGCACAGAGGTCGGTCACTTACACACAGCACGAATCGCGACGGCACAGCTGTCACTTCACGTCGGTATCATGTAAAAAAACGTATATCTCCGGTCGTACCGGCCTAATGCGAATTCATGCATGCATGCAGCGTGGCACTACATCTTTCTAAAAGCTAACGCTAACGTAATTTTATTTCAATACTACCTTCCGCCCGCGGCTTCGACCGCGTGGATTTCGGACTTTAAAACTCCCTATAAATTTTAACTTATTATGTTATTCTGACATGAAAGCTAAATTACTGTAAAGGTTCATGAAAATCCGTTCAGTAGTTTTTGTGTGAAAGAGTAACAAATATTCTTACAAACTTTCGCATTTATAATATTAGTAGGTTAATAACATAATGTGTTTACACATTTAATAACTTGTGTATGTACCTACCAGTGCATTATTCGTATGTTGAATTGCCAACTTAGTAGTAATTGGGCACAAACGGTGACAAATTACCTCGTTAACACACCGACAGAGGGCGAGCCGAGCAATAAGCTCATTTGAGTCCAGCTGATATAAATCAATTACAAGCCAAATCATTGCTGCGGCCGCCCCCCGCTCTCGAGGGATCTAGACGAATTCACTGACAAATTAAATCATTGCTAAATGATGTGGCAAAGAATATACAGCGCAGAGTCGCATAATTTATAGTATGTAGTATAGTATAAGTGTCGATTATCCTATAGGCTTCTGTAGTATTTGCTGTAGTGCAAGTAGGTACAATCATAGAACTTTTGAAGTTCACCTGAAAGAAATTTATTGCAAAAGTGTATCAATAAATTCAAGCAAATGTATAAATTATGTAGTTTGTGAATATGACGGTTATCCTGAAGTTTAAAACAAGCTCTTCGCCAGTTCTATGTATAATAGAACTACGTAGCGATCTAGTGGCTACCGTGTTCAACTGTTGGACAAAAAAAGCGTACTTGGATTTTTTTAAGTTCGCATGTTAATTTGAAGTCCTGAAGTTGATTAACATCAACTTCTTACTCAAGTTCTTACTCATCAACTTCTTACTCAACTTCTTACTTAACTTCGAACTCAAGTTGCTTACCATGAACTTCTTGACTTCAACGTCGTCAGAGAGTACGATGCGCATGGTTTTACTAAAGTCATGATGAACTGTCGTTCCAGAGAATTCAATTCAGAAAATGAGGAACAATTCAAAAACGAGCTCTTGAATTTGCATACGCACTTGAGCGCTTTAATACGAGTATGTCTTGAGCAGCTGATTAGTCTCTATAAATTTGGCCGCAGTACATAAAATTTTAGCAAGTAGGATATTCTTATTATTATTTTTACTAGCTGTACCCTGAGTGCGGCTAAACTTGCTACGATTGATCTGATTTTCGTTGTTTAGCCTGAAAATGATACACTCAATTTGTGATTTCACTTAATGCCTGATTATATCAATGTTATATATTGGCAAATCACATTAATGTTTAATATATTTTTTTAAATTATTAATTATATAAATGTGAATTATTGTATAGGTACAATAAATATGTCGGTTCTGCCTGCACTAGTCTCTGTCATTGCACGAGGTCCTGCACGGAAAGGCGCGTGTCGGACACACGCGCGCCGCAATCACTACCTAATTGCGGATTTGTAGGCGGAGGCGGGGGGAGGGGACCTCTGGCTGGTGAAGCTAATGTCACCCCGGGGACATGCTGGCCACAGGCACTAAACTAGTTTACTACATCTGTCACCTAATCACCTGCTGAGCTTCACCTATTCACCTGCCAATTAGTTCATGTCGATTTTTTGGTGTCCCTTTTTGATGCTCGTACATTTCGTAGTACAGGGTCCGCCAGCGTTACCTGACATATTCGACTTGCGCAGTAACATGTTACAACATATCGTAGATTGTTGATTAGAGTGTCACTGTGTTCAATTTAAATGAAGGTTTAGTTACAATGGAGACCTGGCCTCGCAGCATCGAGCTTTTGTCGTGGAGACGTTTTTTAAACATGGTGATTCTGTGACTGTTACTCAAAGAAAGTTTCGTACTGACTTTCTCATCAGCCCCCGTGGGAAAGTTCCTACTCGCAATACCATTCTGAATTGGATTCAGAATTTTCGTGAGATTGGTTCTGCTTTAAAAAAGAAGCCAGGGGGTAGTACAAGAAGTGTTAGAACACCTGGAAACGTTGAGGCAGTACGTCTTGCAATACAGAAAAGTCCACGCCGATCTGCCAAACAACACTCTCAGGCTCTTGGGATGTCAAACACCTCTGTTCGACGTATTCTACACGATCTACACTTTCATCCCTATAAAATTGCTGTTGTACAGATGCTCAAGCCGCAGGATATCATGCGAAGGATTCTTTTCTCGAACAAGGTGAGGGAGATTTTGGACGAAGACCCAGGCATCACGCTCCTTATGTCCGAAGAAGCTCATTTTCATCTGAATGGGGCAGTAAACAAACAAAACTGTCGGTATTGGGCACAGAATAATCCTAAAGAGCTGCACCAACAACCGTTGCACTCTGATAAGGTTACAGTGTGGGCTGCAGTGGCGAAATTTGGTGTAATGGGCCCCTATTTTTTTGAAGAAGCTGGAAGAGCAGTCACTGTAAACTCTGAGCGCTATCAGACTATGTTGCGTGAATATCTCGTCCCGGAAGTGCGTCGCCGCCATCTGAGTCGTTGTCAGATTTACTTTCAACAAGATGGAGCGACTTGTCACACTTCCAATGATTCCATCGCCGAAGTAAGAAGGTTATTTCCCGGAAAAGTCATATCAAAGAGAGGAGACATTGACTGGCCTCCCTGCTCGCCCGATCTCACCCCATACGACTATTTTCTATGGGGATACCTCAAGAACAAGGTGTACATC
Organism: Calycopis cecrops; assembly: GCA_001625245.1. NCBI lineage: Eukaryota > Metazoa > Arthropoda > Insecta > Lepidoptera > Lycaenidae > Calycopis > Calycopis cecrops. The sequence continues at coordinate 248,779 of LUGF01000984.1, forward strand.
CATAAGCCAAGCACTCTGGTTGAGTTGAAAGATAAGATTATACAAGAAATTCGTTCTATACCCCGAAACATGCTGGAGAAGGTGATGACAAATTTTGCACACAGAGTAAATGAATGTATCGAAAACGAGGGTCGGCATTTGACTAACGTTGTTTTTCATAAGTGAAACATAATACCAACAAAACATCAAACATTGTAAACCTTACTCTATTGTCTTCCTATTAAAATACATATTATTATCATACCTCAGAAATAGCATGTGTAACATTATTTCTAAATCCATCAGGTAACGCTGGCGGACCCTGTATATGGATGATGGCTGATCCCTTTCCATTATAATATGAGTGTAAAATTGTGACACCATTAAAATGTCAACACATTTTTTCCCGTCTCGTCGTCTAGTGGTGGTGGGTCCGGGATACGACTCCCGTGTAGAACCAAACAGTGTTATTGGGATCGGCCACATAACATTACATTTTACCATGACAACATATTTTAGAATAATGACAAGGCAACGTCGGGTCAGCCAGTAGGTACTCTATAATATGTCCTGAGCAATAGGTTAGTCTATGAAGTTGGCCGCCGTAGTCGAGATTTCCTCTAGACAAACTTTATTATTACAATAATATGTAAGTCATTCACAGTAAACAATTAGTAGTAGTGACACAATAAATATATAGTTCGTGTCAGTAGTCTATTAGGTAATTCTATATTTAACTAATGGAACCAGTTTTTCTCGATTTTTTTATCGATGTTATTTCGATACAGCTTCGATGAAGAAAGCACTTTAGGCCCACGTATTCATAGCCATTTCGTAAGAAGTTGTGCAGCTCTGGTTTGCATTCTAATTAGAATAGCACGATATGGGCGGTACCTCTCGCTCAAATTCGTTCGTTTAGTGAGTTTCCGAAGGCCCGATTGGAGAGAGAATATAATGAGGATGTATATGGGCGTTGATAGTCAGAGTTACCAAAAAGTTCCTACTACTATTATTCTAAATAAAATCATCAAGGCAAGTACTTATCAATGAGTAAGAGGCAGTGACATGCTGCAATGCAGCGGGATTGGGCCGGCGCGATAGAGGTGGTAATGCTCGCTCACATGATATGCGTCGGTTTTTTTGTGGGTAGCCTGTGGCCTATTAGAGGTTAAGAGGAAAGGAGGTGTATCTGCGTAATAATGATGCAGGTCCACAAGCATCGGTGGTCATCTTAAGGCTCCTCGTTTGCCCCTTATGCTATTGAAAAAACCTGGGATAGCATCTCAATGTATCTAAAGTTCGGAGACTTCCTAACTTAACATACTTTACTAATTACAATATAATACCCCGCTAGTGTATTACAGTACATCGGAACATTCTTTTATATTTTTAGCGCGTCTAGTGCGTTTCAGTGTGACGTCATCAACGCTCTTCGGAGAGCATTAGGTATTTACTCATTATCATAGCTCGCATTTTTGTCACCACAAACACATTTTTAGCCTGAAATAGAAATATAAAAATAATCTTAACAATTGCAGAAATGTTCAATTTATGGGTGAGCCGAATTGGGCCGGCACCACTGGGGAACTTATCTATCGCTCATGTGATTAACCGCCCGTAAAGTGATAAACAAAAGTTTCCGGTGGCCGATTGGAATGGAAGGAGGATAGAAGGGCATGCATCTGCATAATAATTATTATGCGTATATCAATAGTCAACCAGTCAAACGGCTTCGTCTAATCAGTTGCCGCATTCTGCCAAGAAAGAAATATTGAATCAACCTGATAGAGACCGTCATATATTTTTCCAAGATAATGTAAAATACTGAGTGAATGACTGATATTATACATTACTGAAAAAATCTGATGTTTGGTATGTATCCTTGTGTAATGTAGTCGAAATTTTGAACTCTTTAGGTTACCATAGATAGAACCATATCTAGAAGTCCCCAAAAGTGCTGCCTCTTTGTAGTGGTGGGGAGCTTGCGTACCTCTGTGATCCACGAGGCTATGCCGGTCTACTCATACCGGATAGGCTTAGAGGGAAAAACTAGACTGAAGGCAGCTCAGCTGGAGGTCCTCCACCCGTCCCTCTGAACCAGTAGACGGCAGCGTGGATTTGGACTACTGCGTGTGCGGCGTGACATGCTCCTTTGGAATACTGGAGCCAGGGGTGACGAAGGTAACCTAACCCCATTGTACGGTTCCGGCGTAGTAGTAGGGACTGTTCAAAGGCAGCCGGACAGTCGCCAAGGAGGAGAAGTCTGGCCTTTTTGCAAAAAACAGACTGTCGCTGGAGGGACCATCTTGGAAGAAATATCAATTATTAAGGCTGTCTGATTGTGAAATAATGCAACGCTCACTCTGACATCAGTTGAATCTAAGAATATTTAGATGTATTTTCATTTGTTACCCGCTACGTCCGAACAGCCGCACCGCCGCCGCGCCTCGTCGGACTCTATCAAAATGAGACAACCGCCCAGTGGCGAAGGCACGTAGCGTTCTCTGGCGGGGCCCCACATAAAAATTGGTTTAGGGGCCCTTATGAGAGGTAAAGGTTACTAACAAAAAAAAATGTTTCTATTAATTTTCGGTTACGTATTTCAGGGGCCCCTGTGGCCCGTGAGCCCCGTATAATTGATGTCCATAATTCATTATGATGCTAGGCGTCCTCGACAATCTTATTGGCTTCGCTGAGCTGCAACTTAACAATGGTACCATATACAGTAGTACACTTGGGAATGACTCTTGTAACTTTATACTTATAATATATTAATACGTGAGGCAAAAACTTTAGGAACATATTTACCTACGACAATTGCGCGGAGGAGTCTGAAATTTGGCACATTTATAATTAATGTGTAAGAGAAGTGCAGAACTCTAATATTTTTTTAATAATAATGATTGTAAAGTACTATAATAAATAAAACTTTACACACACTACCATGCATTTGACACATTGATCTATAAATACCTCAGTTACGATGACATAAAAATGTCATATGATATTTAGTTTTTAATTACAAAAACTTTTCAACTCAAACGTTTCACTTAGATCGGATGATATCGATCTTCGCGGGATCGCTAGTTCCTATAATTACCTAAGTATGCTATCTCGTTTTGTGCGACTTGCAATTATTTCAATATCACTTTATTTTTTATAAATTTAGAATTTATTACTTGGTTACGTAATACGTAAATAAATAATTACTACATAGTATAAAACAAAGTCGCTTTCCGCCGTCTGTGTGTCGGTATACTTAGATCTTTGATATTACCCAACAGATTTTGATGGATTTTTTTAATAGATAGAGTGATTGATGATGAAGGTTTATATGTTTAATAACTCCATTTTTGAAATCCGAAATCCACGCTGTCGAAGCTGCGAGCGGAAGCTAGTATAATTTAAATAAAATTATTATTATTCGTTTATAGTGTTAATATAATATTATTAAATACTAATGTATTTTTATATATGACTAGTTAGCTGTACGTCGTCCTAAATTGGTCGTACTAACTCAGAAACCTTCGCGGGCGCACGCAAAACAACTTTACTAAAGATCATCACAATCTCAATTGCATTGTCTAAAAAAGATAATACATTCTTGTCTGTGAAACAATGGAAATACACTTAAAAATTTCAACCGAATCGGTTAAGCCGTTTCGTAGTTGACATACTGACAGCATCGCCACCTGCCAGATCCAATTATTAATTGTTAAGCATCCAGGAAGCCCATAAAAAATTTCAACCTAATCGGTTCAGCCGTTTCGAAGTTTACCCGTTTTTCCATGAAAATGAAGTATTTTCCCTCGGTAAAAAATAGAGTTAATCTGTGATAATGTAGCATTCAAATGGTGAAAGAATTTTTGAAATCGGGCTAGTAGTTTCGGAGCCTGTCGTTACAAGCAAATCCTTTCCTCTGTAGGATATGTATTAATATAGATAAATATTTTCAATTAGTCGTTTAATTTCATTTTAATATTTTCCCTATTTAGCGATCATTGGATTTATAGCATAGATTTACAAAAATCCGCCAAATGCAAATAGGACTCGCGCACCTGAGGGTTACCAACCACCAACTTATAAGTACGCCAAAAGTTTCAGTCACGGACTCCAACTTCCAAGTCACAAAGATAGTATTAAAGTTGATAAACGTAAAGATGGCTAATGTAATTAAATGATACGCCTGTATTCTAAACTAATGTATGAAGTGAGCAACAGAATATATAAGTTTATAAAGTAAATTTATACTGCATAAAGTATGAACCTGGTACCTACTAAACCACTATTCAAGTATCTTCTAGCCAATTTACGTTTTCGTTTCAATTGAACACACAAAAAATATACTTATTATATGAGGTGATTTATTTTATTTGTTCTTTCGTTTGTTCTATTCCATACTATAAAAGATAAAAGGTACGACAAGCTTTATAAACAATATTTATAAATATCGTTCTCAGAAACCTCCATGTCATATACAAAGATCAACCCAACACAGCTATCTTGATAATTTACTCCTTACTCTTTATTCATGCATGTAGTGTCTTAACATTTATTTTTCAAAATCATCATTTTGTAACGGTTGATAAAAAACACGAACAAAACTTTTGAACCATACAATAACAGTAAACTTATAATGGCCGAAGAAAATGACCGTGACATACAGACGGATGGGTAGCCGTATAGGCAGACGAATATTACGCAATTATAAAGGTTCTATTTTTATATTTTGGCTAAAGAACCCTAAAATGTTGTTGCATAATATTTATAAATAATGGAAAGCGAAAATTTTCGTTGGAATGTAAATAATGTCATAATCTTTACGTAGACGACTTATAAGGTAAGCGCACTAGCGTACGGCGCGAGCGTGGGCGTAGGCGTAAACAGCACCACGTGCGTGGACGGCGCGAGTGGGACGGAGCGTGCGAGGGAGCGGGACGGAGCGACTGCAGCGCGACACCATTTCAGGCGAAACATTCGTCTGCTACTTTCTAAACAGTACAAGTACCAAGTGTTGTCAATGCAACGTGAGCTCTAAACGTAGTGAACAGCTTGCTGTATTGAGTGTTTTGTTGTCGATACTTCAAGAATTCTTCGATAAAAAATACTTTCAAGCTGAAATGCTGAAGTGCATAGAAAGAGTATGCGCTGGTGTAGAAAACCGGCAACATCGTAGCATTTTAGCAGAGGCAGTCGCGAATCCAGCGACGAATCATCGAAAACCTTGACACGGTGCCGCACGCACAGCTCAGTTGGAGAACTCCCAAAGACGTGATGGATACACTTTATAATAACGCGGACAGGTAGCGCGAACGTTTGCCAAAGGTTTCGAGCTATTTTGAACGTTAAACGCTGTATATTAAGACCACTTTCGCTTGCCGCATTTTAGTTATTAGATATTAATAGAGAATTGCAGAATGCGCACCGAGCCTGACTTATTTGGTCGGCGCGTCTTAACCGTGATGCTGTTTAATGAAATTTCAGCATTTTTTTACTATTACTAGGTACAATATAGGTATTTTATAAAATATACTTTTCAACAGCACAGAAATAAAAGTCAGTCTTCTGATTATTATTACCCTGTTCGAATCATATAAAGACTTCTTGATCTGTTCATATATCTAGTCATTGTGTTATTATATAATTGGATAAATATAGCACTTTATAGATTAGAATCAGGAATAACATAAAACATTTTTTTTAATATACCTACCAATAGAACCAAATTTATTGGTCTTTTATATAGAATTTATGTTATGCAAGTAAAACTGCAGGGCACGTCACTGTGCCAAATTACATTTGCATTTTCATTATAAGTCGAACTTATTTTATAAATCTAAAATAACCCAAGAGAAACAACCATATACAATAATATTATGTTCTATAGGTACCATTACATCATAATTTCATAATTTTTGTGTTATCCGTTCAATCGATTATGCGTGATAGAATAACAAACATACATTCAAACTTTTTCATTTATAGTAGTAACATCACTGAACTTTCTTTGTAAAGTCTAATTTCTCGAAAAACCGTAACGTACAAAATCCGTAGGTGCTTTAGACTGTTATTGATATAAATTTGGATATCGACTCATCGTATGTCTAACATCAGTGATAAACCGAAGTGATGGTTGTTACAACAGAAGCTTCTATATCGGGTCCAAATACCTAAAGAGGCGAGGCTGTCCGAATCTATTATTATCGATACTTGTGGGAAGGGCTATGACGTCTTATGCGTAGCCCGAGTCAACATTTTTGTCAAACGACGCTTAAACTCCGATTAGTGCAGCTTTTTAAATCAAAGCCGCTAGCTCCGCACAACTTATTACAAATGGGTATTGAGAAAACTTCGTACGGATTAAAACTATAATTCCAAGTGTGTTATCTGTTGTATTGATTATATTGATAACGAGTTATTTATATGATGGGTTTGATTAGTTTTATACTCTATCTTTTCACAGATTATCGCAAAATTTGTTTCTTATTTAGTTTTTTTTTTTAATTTATCAGAAAACTTAGACGTATTTTTATCGTGTTTTTATGTAGTAAATCTAACAATGGACTTTCCTTACAATTAATATTATTTGTTTTGCTTTAAGACATTACGAGTTACTAACTAGGTAAAAATATGCCATTTATACTTTTCAAGTTTAATAATAGTAGTATAAATAATATTTAAGTACATAATGTGCACACCCTTTCATCGCATAGCAGCGTTTCGAGGTAGCTTTAAATATGCTGCCTCGAAGTGCTGGAATAATCTCCCACCTCCTCTCCGTGACCTTAGCACACAACTCAGTTTTAAACGTCAATACAGAACATATTTGCTATTGACTCAAATACAATGCCAGTAATACTAGCTGTCAAAAGTGCGCAACTGGGTTATTTTTATGGAGCTTTATGGCAGTCCCCAAAAACATAATTATGCAAGTGTGTATGTCTAGGTAGGTAGTCTAATATTGTATGTTTATTCTTATTTTTCGTGTATATCTGTCGTATTGTATTATATTTGTTCCTCTGCGTATTGTAATTTATTTGTTAGTTTGTGTTTGCCGCCCACTACCGCCAAAATAAAAATAAAATAAAATAATTCAGGCGTTTCTGAAAATCGGTGTTAGGGTTTATTTTCTTTTTATCCTAACAAAAGCCGAGAATCTGCCTTTTTGTATGGCTCACTGCCGCCCAAATTTTTATTTTTAAACAATATTATGTACATTTTTAACTATTCTTAACTGTAAACAACTGTATTTTTTTATTGTATATTTTGTAACTGTGTAGTCCTATATTGTTGTGTATGTACTTATGATTATTTAAATGTTTTGCAGTGTGTTACTACGAATAAATGTATATTATTATTATTATTATTATTATATTCTTAATTTTGAAAATATCAAATACAAGGGAGTGGTCAAACTCAAATACTTCGGCTGCACTATAACTGACACAAACACACGCGACGAAAAAATACAGATACGTATTCAAAAGGCCTGGCGCGGCCGTCCATAAGATCTTAGTGTCCAAGGTTTTAAGCAGGAGGACTAAAATAACTTTTTGTAAAACCGTTATTTGTCCAATCCTGATGTACGGTTGCAAAGTTTGGACACTTACTCTCAAAGAGGAGAACAAGATTTTAGTCATTGAGAGAAAAATCTACCGTAAGATTCTGTAACCAACTAAACGGTAGGATGGCAGCTGAGAGTTAAAACAAACACTGAAATTGACGATCTAGTGTCTGAGCCCAATATTATAGGCGTCATCAAAATCCATCGGCTGCAGTGGCTCGGACTCGTCGAACGCATGGATGAGGATCGAGATGTTAAGAGAAGTTGGAAGCAGACTTGCGTGAGATCCAAGCCAACATTTGACGGAATTGACGGGAAATTGCGCAAGATCGTGCGCGGTGGAGAACTCTGATTTCGGAGGCGAAGACTGGCTTCGGACTTACTGAGCTCAAAGAGTTAATTAGTTAGTTTTATCAATATTTTCATAAGTATTTGCTGTCAGTTATTGTTACATAAACGTGGCAATCAAAAAGCGCAGAACAGTTGGCGCAGTAATTGGTGGTGCTCATGTCTATTGAAACAGAGATATCGGGTTTGACGCTTAGTATGATGGTGCACTCACAATTTTGGGGCAGTTCACGACACCGTGCCTATATTTTATACAGTAGGAGATTCCTAACACGGTACGACGCTCCTCAAGAATCAAAACGTTGTCTTGGTGGCAATCTGTTTAGTAAGAGTCTGAAAGTTATGGACTCCGGTATATAATGTGCTTAGTGTAAGATCAGCCTACTACTTGTTATTTTATTCAGCGAGTTTATTCTTCATATTATGATAATATGGGTTACTTGAGATGTCTTCGTTATGAACTCTATCTTTTTTCGTTATATATTTGATTATTTAATTATCATTATAAATATTTTATGTATAATAATAATTAATAGAACACATTAGATACTATTTATACGACGAATTCTCAACTATTCTTATTCAATAAAACCGATTTATACATATTAAAAACACATAATATTATTTGTAAGGATGCTCGGAGCTTAAAATGAAAAATAAGGTTATTATAATATAATATCTACCTAAATATATTTTAAAAACAATCTAGGTGAGAATATGTCCTTAGTTTTGAATATTATAATGCTAAGATTAAGACAAGATCGGCTGAACCGAAGATCTCCTATATTTCTGATGAAAAAACAGGGTTCCTTTTTTTTCAAAATTTTTCACGTTGTTTATTATAAAAAATAATATAATTTGCCGTGAATTTTTTTTAATGCCAATTTTAATCCTATCTAACTTGTATAATATGTAAATTAAGCTTGAAACATCGGTTAAATGAAAACGGTGTGATTCGTCTCGCCCGCTCTCTCGCCGCATTTCGTGGCGGCCGTGTAGCGAGATGTTTCAGTTGTGAGCCAAGTCTGAAACATCGCATATCTTTCTAAACGCTTCAAAATTTTGAAAGTATAAAGATAAAAGTCAACATTTTTAATACAGCTAGTGACGGAGCAGCTGGTGATTGTGTCGTGGATTGGATACGAGAATTGTTATAGATAGATAATAAAGGATTACCCACAGTATAATATGTTGCATGGGGTAGATCACAACGTTAAACTTAATAATTGCGGTTTACAGCTGAGTGTTAAATAATAGAGTATTGTTGATACAAAAGTATATCGATGGAATAGAAGTAGAAATATAATTATTTGAAAAAAAAATCGTTTATTTTTTAGGTTAGAACTGTAGTTGACTTCCAGAACAGACACACAATGAGCACTAAATTATATTAACAAAGTACAACACTTCTGCTTATAATAGCTAGTGTCGATTTTTTAAACATTTTTTTCAAGAAATTCAGTTATCAAAACGAATCTAACGATCATTAAAATCAATCAAGTGGTTCAGACGGTATCAGGGAACATAGGAATCAACATAGTATACCTGAATACATGCAGTCGAGTAATTGAACTATAATTAAAACAGTATTACAGTACAGATTAAAAATAGCATCTATTAGATTTAGATAAGAATTCAGAACGAGCCGGAAGTTGGGACCGGGAAAAGTTTTATTTCGTTCAATATGATCTGAAAATAAACCATTACCCTGGCTACGTGTCTTTATTTTTGTACAGCTCAATGGATTGAATGCTTATGATAAGCAAGATCTTATTGACCTATATTGTCTTAAAATAAACATTTCACGGCGACTAACATGACCCAATGAACTTGTAGTGTGGGCTTGTAGTCTTATAGTTGTATAGATGTTTATGATTGCCTTTTAGAATGTCAACGCGCGTGGCGTGAATGATCACATGGTATAATGGTCTCTTCAACCTCATTTTGTGAAAAAGTGTGATAGTGATCAGTCAATTTCTGATAACAGTCGATGTGGGCGGTGCTACACCCTCGTGATTTGAAAAGAATGTTGAGCCTTTGGTTCTGCGCCTGATTCTCTCCAATCGTGTTTGACAGCCGTCCTATTGGAAAAGGAATATGAGTAAATAAAAGTGCCCTTGTGTTGCGCATACGCAATAATATTCTCTGGGAAATTGACTAGATTCGATATATAGGTATGGCTGTACTAATCTTCAAATCTTACCTGCTTCGGCTGGAAACACTTAACATACAATTAATTGATTAGTTGATACCCCGAGACTTTTCTTTAGATCTTCTGGAAGCTGTGATCGTGTTTGATATGGATTTTACCAATTTATGATTACAGTGGATGTAGGTGGTGTTACACCCTCGTGCTTGAGGAGCACATTAAGCCGTTAGTCCTGCCCCTGCGGAAAAGGAGCATGTGTAAATAGAAGTGCCAATGTGTCCGTGCACACGCTATTTTTATTATATTTGACTGCGCGTTTCCAATTATTATCACTCCCAAATATAATTAGAATCGGTTTAGCCGCGAAATCATAACAGACGAAATTCTTTTCAAAACTATTCGTATGAGTTAATGTAGCACTTCAACGCTAGATGGCAATGCCACACAACTATCAGAGTTAACCTTTTTATAATATATGTATTACTATTATTATAAAGAGGATTATTTTTTTGTTTGTTTCGAGAAAGCTTCAAAACTACTAGACCGATTTCAACAATTCTTTCACTAATAGGAAGTAACATAAGGATAAGAAACATAACATTTTATTATGATTAATAATTTTTATTTTTGACCTCTGAAGGACGTGGGTCGGTTAGTATTCATTAAAACTTATCTAGCCTCCTGCATAGAACATAACATGATGTGCGCCGATAGTTCCTAGGCTGTATTGTAGCTCAATTGGGCTGACACGGTGACCTTTCACTTACAGAAGACGCGCAAATTGACATGAATGCCTGTGATAATGCGGTCGATTTGCATTCATTTTGTGATAGAGGTAAACGAACTATGTTTCTTTATGGGCACTATCATCAAAAGAACTCCGCGTCAGCTAGTAGTACCTAACGTTTTATAAAAAAAGCGCTGAGTAATCAAAGTATACGGCTCTATTTATGTAGAATCCTTCTTCTCTAACTTAAGGGGATAGCTCTTGTCGGTGGAGTTTTTTTCCAATTTGCCCCCAATTTACAACTAAAAATTGTTAGAATGCTATAAATATCGACGAGGAACTGGTAAACGGTAAAGCTAAAAATCGAAAGCCTGCTATTTTATAGGTAAAGAGTTATACAATACAAACTTAGGTATATTTTAATTTTATTGCAAACAAAATGAGCCCATAATATGTTAACATATTGTAAAATTTCCT
>LUGF01000984.1:267429-305400 GCA_001625245.1 Calycopis cecrops
AGAATATTGAAAAGGAAACAAAGAATTCTATAATTTCTACGTAAACGAATAGGCAGCCATTTCAGTTCCTTGCGAGCCAGAGACACGTGATCTTGTTTTTTTAGACCAAATATAAATTTTTTCAGTTTTCAAGACCTTTTTCTTTAAAACGCGTAAAGGGATTAAGCTGAAAAAAGGTTTTCGACAAAGCACGTTTTCATACAAAATTTGTGCATAATTGGCTATAACTTTTTATTTCGTTAACTTAGAAGTGTGATTTTTTTAAGGCATCAAGACGTAACTGACCTTCGTATTTGACAAAATTTTAAAAAGCTTAATCCCTTCACGCATTTTAGAGAAAAAGGTCTTGACAGACGTACAGACAGACGGACAACAAAGCGATCCTATAAGGGTTCCGTTTTTTCTCTTTGAGATACGGAACCCTAAAAAAAGTCAAACCCAGAGAAAGTAACCTTTAAATATAAACTACGAAACGTTTAAACAAGTAATCACCTTTATGAGGGGACTAGCTGTGCCCCGCGTTTAATTTCCAAGAAATCCATAAAAACTTCAACAACCTATTTCACCCCCTTAGGGGTTGAATTTATAAAAATCCTTTCTTAACGGATGCCTACGTCATAATATCTATCTGCATGCCAAATTTCAGACCGATCCGTCCCATGGTTTGGGCTGTGCGTTGATAGAGCGTCAGTCAGTCAGCTTTGAGTTTTATATATACCTATGTAATAGACTCATTAAAAATATTCTACAGCATTAGTTACAAAAAATATATTTTCCGCCGGCGTTTTTAGGGAGCCAATAACGTGGGATCGCCGAAAATCCTTTGAAATTTCGATTGAAACGCGACTTGTATTGAGAGCCGGCCATGCGGAAAGTGTTTGCGAGTTATTTGATTTAATAAATGAAATAAGCTGTTGGCCTTTTCAAGTGTCGCATTGAACACACTTCCATCTCAGTTATTAAAATTTCAATTACAAGCAGGTGTACTTAAGGTACTTATATTGTTTATTATTATATTATGTTGTCTGATCTGTTTTTTTCCTTTTTTATAGTATAAGGGGGCAAATGAGAAATCAGAGCCATTTTCATAACTACCTCCCTCCTTTAGTACCCTCCTTTCTCCTCTCACTTCCACGGGCCACCGGCTACTTACACACCGCACGAAACGCGACAGCACAGCTGTCACTACGCCGCGCCGCGCCGGTGTCCTCTAAGCGAGAGGTTCCTTCCCTGACGTGCCGATATGTAGTGTGGCACTACCTCTTACTATACCTGTACCACACCCTCCGTCCGAACGTTGAAGTTAAAAAGAAACACAGAGACTATAAAGATTCATTTAATGTGGTCAGTAGAACTCTCCGTCGGAAAGCTTCATGGCGTAGAGGTGGAGGCTTCGAAACTCGCAGAACTGGTTGGTGCACCAGCCGCTCATGCCGTCCATGCAGCGGCATGAGTCGCATTCGTCCATGTACTTCTCGCCGGGGGTGCATTTGAAGAACGGGTTCTTAATCACTGTTGTAAACATGGTATGTATATATAAGTACATTCAGTATATTGGGAGGCAAATATGCTGACTAATATAGTCTCACTGACCGATGAGTAATGGTATAGGTCTAATGGTAAGCATGTTCAGCCACGTAAGGTCCCAGGTTCGTATCCTGGGTCGGATCAAAAAGTGGTATTGGATTTTTCACTTTCTAATAACAGTCCGAAGTAAGGAAATTGGCGGTGTTACAGCCCCGTGCCTCGGAAAGCACGTTAAGCCGTCGGTCCTGCGCATGATTTCTCTCCGGTCATGTCGGATTGCCGTCCTATCGGAATAGAAGAATGAGAGAATAGAGAGTGCACTTGTGTCTGCAAAATATTATTTTCAGATTAGGTACTTTGTCACGACTCTTTGTCGGTTTACTAATTTGGGTACGGGCATTTGCCAAGCATCCTAAATCATATTCTGAATGAAGTATGTACATTGTACATGAGGTGATATGAATTTTCTAATGATGTTATGATGTAATTGCTGATGATATCTGGTCAATAGACCAAGCAATAGCTTAAGATTATGCGAAGGTAATTATATCCCCATTGCGGTAATGTTTTGTTGAACCATTTTCTAAAACATTAGAAGGCTTGTATTTATAGTAGAGTGTTCGCGAGTCCATTAGTTTATATTTAGTAGTTACTAACTGATATATATGTTTAGCAGCATTGTCGTGGCAGTGGGTATGTTGTTTACGACTCCAGTGATATGATCTATTGTTTCGGTAGTTTGATTGCAAAGTCTACACCTGTCGGATTCTATGGATTCTTTAAGGATGTATCTGAAATAATTGCGCGTTTTAATAATTTAGTCCTGAATTGCTATTCCTTTAGCCAAAACCAAAACCTTCAGTTCACTAAATATGTTTCCTTTTGTGTGCCAACTAAAGGATGCGTCGCGGTCTATGTGATCTTGATATATTTGATAGAGATATTTACCACGAAGTGCCTTTGATTTCCATATTTCTATTTTTTCGGTGTCTTTTGGTATTTTAAGCTTACAACTTAACAGTAATGAATTAAATCCATGAATTCATTACTGTTCAGATTTAGAGGTCTACCGGAATAGGAAAGGTTGATGCCTTTATGAATTAAACTATTGTGAGCTTTTGATGTCTTTCGGCTGATGATGATGATGATGATGAAGAGCGTTAGATATTATAATGTATGTTTGGAGACTATCTGTTTCATCGTAATGTAAGTTTAATATCAATAAAACACCTGCTCCCTAGTTTTCTCTAATAAAATTAAAAATTATCTTAAAATAAATAAAAAAAAAATTCGTTTAAAATTAAAAAATGTTATATCTTTCGACTATTAAATTAATTTTCAACATATTATCATACCCTATTTTCGATTTAATACTAAAATTATTATCAAAAAAAATCCTTTAAAGTAGTAAGCAGGAGATTAAGCAAGGTACCAACATGATGACAACCCAGGTTCGACTCGGGCTTCGAACCCGTCCCGGGTTGACCTCACGTCTGTGGTTGAACACGCTTACAACTAGACTAGAAGCCAGGCTTTGATGTCAATAGCAAGTGTATCAAGCTGAGTTAGTCCTTGGAGTTGAGACCGGACAAGACACAAACCAGTAACGCTGCAGGCAGAGCGTGCTTAATCCGATGCTCTTAAATATAGGCAGCCTAAGGCAGACTCGCAGCTATCATCGTCTGCCTATTTTTTTTCACTGGGTATTTAGTTTATCCATGAGCTCTCCTATCGAATATCAGTTTAATCCGTTGTAGTGGGACCATATGCGAAAGTTCAGTTTCCAGTGAAACGAAAAAAGATGTATCGCTATCACCGTCACCTCGTAACAACTTGGCTTAAGTACCAAGCCAATGATGCAGTAACAGCGTTGCTAAGTCAAAATACTTACCACCTTGTAAGAAGTAGTGCCTCGCTGTATGCATGCACGTAGCCGAATTGCGCCAGCACGATCGAGGAGGTACCTCTCACTTATACAATACCGGTGTAAAGTGGCCGTTTCATGCAGTGTGTAAGTAGCCGGTGGAAAAAAAAACTATTAAGAACAGGGAGTGCTGCGCTTGCACAGGGTAATCACGGAGTCCTCGTGGTAAGATTAAGCAACGTAGATGCAGCAAGTTTACTGTAAAAACAACTAACCAGTACATCGCAAACAGGGCGTGCTGCGCTCGCACAGCGCAGTCACAGTGGCCTCGCAGTACACGCACGAGGGCATGGCCCGGCAGGCACCCGAGTCCTGGAGTTCGCAGAGCAAACAGTTGCGGCTCTCGGGCAGTACTGTCTGCGCAGTTTCCTCCTCCCAGTACTGGTGCGGTGGCTTTGGTTTCACGAATTGGGATATCACGTACCTGCAGACAAATAGTGTATGGTACGCATCAGATAATTTAAAACGGGCTTGGCCCACTATCCATTCCCAACATTGCTACTCCTGTGACGCCAGGATCGATAGCGACAATGACAATAAACCTATGTTAGGTCATAGAGGTTTTGAGACCTGCAACGAATTTAATCACAAGAAAGCAGGAGTTGGAAGAAATTACAATGTTATTCCCCAGTCAATGCGGGAGAGTCACTTTACGCCAGTTTCGTGAAAGCGATGTCTGTGTACAAGTCTCAGTACTAGATTGCAATGACTTATGCAAGCCAAGAAAAGGAGGGCAGCCATGTGAGGTCCGGCTGCATCAAGGAAATATTATTTAGAAAAGTCTTTCAATATCCATCCGTAAACGACTTATCTAAGTCGTTCCTTCGCCTAATATTATAACTATTATTGCATTTGCGATTCTTACACTGATGACGACACCGTATCGTCTTTAATGTCTACATATGTACCTACTATCGTAATTTTGATCTTTGATTAGGGAGGGAAATTGGAATTACTTCCTACTCCTACTTTCTTCTGAATAAATTCGTTGCGGATATCAAGACTAATTTAACTTTTCCCTCGGGCTCCCTGTGATCATATAAAAGGATCAAGTGTGGTTGCCGCTGTCGATCCTGGCGACACAGGAGTAGCAGTGGTGGGAACGAGTGGTGGGCCAAAGCCGTTTAAAAAAAAATACTGTCGTAATTTAGTAGTTTCATACAAGATTTTTTTTCGTATAGCCCTCTTTCCTCCTCCTCCTTCCATAGGCCTCCAGCTACATAGACACCGCATGAAACTCGACAGCACATCTGTCACTTTACGCTAGTTTCGTGAAAACGAGAGGTAAGGTAGAGGTTCTGGCGTGCCAGCCCAATTTCGCTACATGCACGCATGCAGCGTGTTACTACCTCTTAATGTACCAGTCCGAGACGGGCGACAACAGCAAGCTACAATCACACTGGTTTCTATGCATCTCTATCATCTATGTGATCAACGCCGTGGCTGTATGCTGCAGTGTCGCCACACTTGGAATCGATTTCAAAGAGATTCATAAATTGTGACTTACAGTTGTCGCCCGTCTTGGACTTGTACCTTTACTGATGTAGGGTGCCTTTGTGTGTGTGTGTATACATATATACACATATATATACACATATATACATATATACTCACGCCTGCGAGCCCGGCCTGTAGAGCGGCGGCGCGTGCTCCTCGCCGTTGCCCACCGAGCTCAGCGTGCCGGCCATCGGCAAGGAAGTGCGTCCGTGATCTGTGAGATAACTAGGTTATACAGCGTTAGATCCAGGTGGAGAGGCTGCAGCCCCGGGGCCAGTAATTCTTAGGGGCCCCAGGATGCGTTGGACGGCTGCGCAGGCGGCCATGCGATTCATCAAGACGTTTTAAACGCTTAAGACGCTTTAAAAACACTTTTTCGCGCATAAAAGGGGCCTAACTTCAAGGTCTCCAAGGCCCCGCCGGAATTTAATTCGGCAGAAACAGATATCAATCTGTACTGATTAAAAGAGCCTGATTTTTCTATGTAAAAACCTCTCTAAAATATTAAGAGCTCGCGTCAGAAACGTGCGTGGCACAGGAGAGTAAAGCCACGTGGTAATACAAGTATGTGCTACAAAATACAGGTTTTTGTTTGTCACTTGATAGTTTTCAGTTATTTCGTCAATCATAAGTGCCTTATGGATTGCGCCGGTACGACCGGGGAGACACCTCTCACTTACACGACACCGGAGTAAAGTGACAGCTGTGCTGTCGCAGTTCATGCGGTAAGTAGCCGGTGACCCAGGACGGGGGAGGAGGAAGAAGAGGAACGCATCTATATAACTTATATGCGGATATTTATGAGCGTCATAAAAATGAAATTCAGATTTTTCTATATGACATACGTCGTACGAATGTCATGCCACATTCTCTTACAGCGTGGGAATAGTATGTGAAATATACAGCACGTGCCTGCGTCGTGGTATGCATGTTCAACTACAGACGTGAGGTCCCGGGTTCTTATCCCGGATCGTACGAAAAAAATGTTATGCGATTTTCAATTTCTAATTATAGTCCGGAGTCTGGAAATTGGCGATGTTACACCCTCGTATCTCGGAGTCCGAATAGTACGTTAAGCCGTCGGTCCTGTGCCTGATTTGTCTCCGGCCGTGACGGACTTACGTCCCATTGAAATATGTGAATGAGGGGATATAGAGTGCACTTGTGTCTGCGTGCGTAATTGCGCACTATAATATATCCTGCGCAGATAGCTCGTCTCTTTAGAGATGGCCGCCGTGGCCGAAATTCCGCTAGGACGACATGTAGCACTTAACATCACTCGCCACAGTTAGGTTTTAGGAACGTTTGTCACATTCGTTAAATATAAAGTGTCACTTTATAAATGTATTGTTGTGTCCTATTTTTGAAGTGAAATCTTTATCGGTGCTAGGAGAATTTTAAGGAGAAATGATAGACTTGCGTCATCAACACCTAGACAACTAGTAGCGCCCTAATCTGCATTTACCTGTATTTAATAGCACAACCAAATACAGCTTGTATTTATATAGTACCTATAAGCCATTTTCATGACTACCGACGCACAAAGACATGCACATAGAGGTTAAATAGATGATTTGCGATCCTTCCTTCTCCTCCCTCCATGGGCCTACAGATGCTTACACACCGCACGAAAAGCGACGCATAGCAGTCACTTTACGCCGGTCTCGTGTAAGCGAGATGAACCTCCCCAGTCGTAAAGGCCCAATTCAGATACATGAATGCATGCAACAACTACATCTTACTAAACTTCTTTTTTTTTAATTTTAATGGACTTACCATCAAAGGCTGCGACCGTAGCGAGTGTGAACGCGAGCAGCGCGAGTGTTGCAGCCATGTCTGTGAAGCGGCGCGGCGCGGCGGTGGACCTCTAATTGACGTTGCCAATTAACTGCGGTACCGCTTTCGCGACGTATTCATATACAGCGTGTTGCCATTGGCACGCATTTTTTCAAGCTGATATTATCGGGCTCGTTTTTGTTTTTTTATTGCATAAGAGAACAAATGCCCATGGTGGGGGAGGGAGAAAGGGGGGCAAAGCATCTGTGTATAAACTATGCGGTTGTCTGTGGGTGTCGCGTCGGTAGACATGAAAATAAATAAATAAACGTTTATTTTGCATTCGTAGGTACAAAAAATAAATCAAATAACAATTATTTTAACTCATTTCAAAATTGGTCTCAAGCTTGGCATTTGCCGACATACATGTCAGCACCGATCTTCTAAAAAATGGCTCCGACTTCTCGTTTGCCCCCTTGTACTATAAAAAAAACAAGAGAAGCAGCAGCAGCTATTTTCATGTATAGTTATACAGTTACGTTGCCCTCCTTCCTCCTCCCTAGTCCATAGACTTGATGAATTTTTCAGAAATAATATGCATCTTCAAAGCTGAGAACATATTTTAGTAACAGCCTTGGTCATATTTAGGAAGTGATTCAAACAACTAAAGAATTTTACATGAGTCAAAACATTTATGTTTTACTAATATACTAGTCGGAATAACACGGAGAAAATGTATAAATAAAACGGAGTAATCTAGACACATGTAATTCTATTTGTGTGTATAACTTAAAACTAGGTATTAAGTCTAAACTCGATGAAAATGTAGAATTTAAGGCTTAAAAAAACATAAATCAAAGTAAGTTTTTGTTAGGTTAGTAGGAACCTTCCAGTATTTATCATTGTTCTAATTATAAAAACAAATCAGTAGTAAGTAGTGACATAAGAAATCTAAATAACAAGAACTAACTAAAAAAATGTGTTGCTAAAAATGTAGGTGGTTACTTTACTTACTGCTAAAGATAGGTAAGTGAGGCAATGTGTATGTAGCAGGTTTTTATAGTATAAGGGTACAAATGAGCAGTCCGATCCATTTTCATGACTACCGACGCCCCTAGACATCCGCAAAGAGACTATACAGATGCGATGCCTTTGGTACATGCGTGGCATGCATTTGACCAAATGTCAGATGATATTTGGTCAAAGATAAGTTTATGTTATGTTTTTTATAATATAAGGTAGTAAACGAGCAATCGAAGCCATTTTAATGACTATCGACCACAGATTAAGAATTAGTTACTACGTAATGCCCATACACATCCACTTAGAAGTTATACAGATGCGTTGCCCTCCTTCCTCTCCCCAAAGGCCACCGGCTACTGTGTACTACATGGTTACTGGCATGCGCAACAATGAAATATTAAAGTTAATAAATCTATATTTTTCTCTTTAGTCTTTTTATTACATCCTGTACACTTTTAAACTCCAATTAAAAAGCGCCAATAGTGAATGGTCTCGTTACCGTTATCGCCGATTACCTGGTCGCCTGTTAGCGTCCTGTACATGACTTCTGGCCAACATCAATGTAGCAAGCATATAAAAGCACACTTTTTTGTTTTTTTTGTAGTATTAGAGGACAAACGAGCAATCGGAGCCAGTTCCATGACCACCGACGCCCTTAGACATCCGCTTATTGGTTATACAGATGCGCTGCCCTCCTTCCTCCTCCTCCCTGAATGGACCACCGGCTACTTACACACACGAAACGCGACAGCATAGCTGTCACTTTGTGCCGTTTCCGTGTAAGTGCTAGGTACCTCCTCCTCGGCTGTGCCGGCCCAATGCATAGTAGCAGCGTATCTGTTGGTGGCGTAGCAACCCGCGCACGGAACAGCTAGTCTTTTAATATAGGGATTTGTACACACATACAGCACGCTTGAAATAAACAGATTTGTTTAGGAATACTCAAGTCAATAATCATCATCGTCACTAGCTGTCAGAAGACGTCCCGTGCTGGAGAGGCCCTCAGAGAGCGATACAGGTCACGGTGATTCGCAGCTGGCATTCAGCGGCTCAACTTATTGCATGTTTTAAATTTTTCTTCATCTCGTCAATTTATCATTATAAACATCAAGCAGAAAAAAAATGGTAGGAAAACTCACGGTAAGTTGTGTTAGCCCCCCATAACAAATTTGTTATCCACGAGCACTACTTAGAGTGTAATGATGATAAATCTTCCAGTATGTAATACCCGATGTGCTTCGCGGTTTCACCCGCGTTTAATTTCTAAGAAATCCATATAAACTTCAACGCCCTATTCCACCCTCTCAGGGGTTGAATTTCTTCTCTCTTAGCGGATGCCTATGTCACAACACCTACCTGTATGCCAAATTTCAACCCGATCCGTACACTGGTTTGGGCTGTGCGTTGATAGGAAACTATGTCAGTAAGTCAACTTTGAGTTTTATATACAGGTTGGCCCATTTACAGTTGCCCAAAATTTTTTTCCAGCTTGAGAGCATCATGAGTCATGATCAGTTAAAAACATACTTTAGCTAAGTGAAAATTAATGGTTTAGAAATAATGATTTTTTTAAAAATAATACGAAATTTCAATATCTTCGACACCAAACCACTACGTTACGAAAACTATGACCGAATTGATTGAAATTTGGCAAAGGACTACCTACCTAGTACAATATCCTACCTTTCGCGCTATAGGCGCTCATCTAGTGTAAATAGACTTTTTTTTTATTTCACCTTTTTCTGTACTTTTGTTAACTTTTCGATAAAAGATTGATTTTACAAATTATCATGTGAAAAAAATGTACCCCTAAGGTCTTAATGTCACTGCCAAAAAGCACCTTAACACTGTGTTACTTTTTACACAAAAAATCATACTTGTCCCTTGATTGCAACATCTTTAAAATCTACGTAATGTACATTAAGTTTGCAGTCGGTGGCCTATGGAGGGAGAAGGAGGAAGGGGGGCAACTCATCTGTATATCGTCTACGCGAATGTTTATGAGCGGCGGTAGTAATGGAAATGACTCCAATTGCTCGTTTGCCCCCTTATGTTATAAAAAAACAATAATTAAGACATGAATAGGTATTGAAAAATTGCAAAATTATCAATATCTTAATTTTAATCAATCTACTTATTTTTTATTAAAAATCATTTATTTCGATATAATCGTTACAAATCAGTATCCACTTGGTTAAAAAATGAACATTAAAGTAAAATGTTAACTTGTCAGCTATGATAACTTTCAGAATGTTATTATTCGTCGCTACAAACAATTGAATATCGTTGATAATGTGACAGTAATGTATCGTTGTATATAATTAACGTTGCGAGCCACAAAATATAAACGCATATTTTGTGAGCGGGCTCGAAGTAATGGATGCGGTGATAAGACACATGGGGGTGTATCGACTACCAACGCGATAGCGCACTTAATTACCCACCACCCTCGCACACCGACCGGACACCGATCAGTTAGCACATTACGATTACACTATCACGTACGCGATATACCCGAAAATTGTGTTTAATTTGGCTCTTATCTGTATAATGAGTTTGCGAATACTCACTTGTTAATATTGTGTTCACTCACAATTTGATTTATAGTGAAAAAGTATTAAACGCTCTAAACAATCTAGGCAATAGGCACGCTATTTAATAGATTAAATATTAAAAATTTGTAATGAAAATACACCCTGAATTTTTTACTTTTGAAATCATAACTATCTTAACCTAAACTTATGTATGTACTTATATTGTTACTTTTCACAGACAGTTCTTCATACTTATCAGCAGAATTATATTCGGCATGAAATAAATTTTAGTACCTAATAGAAAGCACTCCTAGGCAATTATTTAAGCAGGGACACCTGTGAAAGCCAACATTACTTGAACTTCATCAGCTGCTTCTAGCAGCTTTTATAAATGACAGTTGTCATGCAGTCTCCAAGTTCCACCGCCACCACCTAGATGTCCCAAAGTATACAACGGTGCGTTTCAGGAGCAATTTCTTACCACGCACAACATCACTTTGGAACGAGCTGCCACAGTCGGTATTTCCGTACCTACACGACCTGGGGTCCTTCAAGAAAAGAGCTTACTTATACTTAAAAGGCCGGCAACGCGCCTGCAAAGCCTCGAGTTTTGCAGATGTCTATGGGCGGCGGTAGTCATCTATCAACTGCTCGTTTGCCCCTTATCCTCTAAAAAAAAAAAGTCTCATTCTCTAAAACTAATATACAACAAAAAGACTAGCATCAAACGTAGATGAGACTTTGTAAGATGATATCGCTTCGTTACCTTATAGTCCCCAAGGCAGCTCAATCCGGCCATGACTTCTTCTCAGGGGATACCTATGTCGTGAAATACTTTAGAGTATTAAAACTTACTAATAACAATTGACAAATATTATACTGTCATCTTAAAGAAATCTGAGCTGAAATATTTGTAGATCAGTCAATCATATGATCTTTTTCATCATCATCATCATCATCATCAGCCTAATGCAGTCCACTGTTGGACATATGCCTCTTCCAATTTAATTTTAATTTTTTTTTTTTTCATTTTATCCTATTTTCTATTCTTCTTCTGTCTTTGCTGTCACATAACCACTATGACTTAAACATTGTACTATTTTAAATAGCATAATAAGATAATATGCTTCTGAGAACGAAGTGTCTTAATTCTGCCTGAGCGGTCGGGCGAGCAGAAACTAGGGCAGTCCAGCGGTTGGGCGGCGGTCGGGCGGTCGGGCGATGGGAACCGTCAGCTGGCCGGTATCGCGGCCGCACGTGTCCACTCGATGCGATATCTCATTACTGTCATATTACTAAATTTAATTGCACCTCATTATCTACAAATAAACTCGTGTGCCGCTCTTATCGCACACTTGACGTTACACTCGCGCTATCCCCTTGCATGTAGTGTTAGATTGATTTTTTTATAACACAAGGGGACAAACAACTCAGAGCCCTCCAAGGACAATCGCGGCTAATAGATATCCGCACATTTGTTATCCAGCGTTGCTCTTCAATGGGCCATCTAAAACTCACTAACTGCATACTACGTCATTCTTCACTTGACGTCGGTGTCGGTCGTCATGTGAGCAGGACGTAATGCCCTGCAATTCGACTGTGATATCACGTCGATTCCATTTCATTTACATATAGGTGTAATTGAATTAATTCGTGAGAAATGAAAATATCATTGTGGTCGAGTAATGAAATAATCATTAATTAATTATATTTATTTAGCAATTTGTTCGTGTTTACGCGTTCGTTGAACAGAGCTGCGCCGCTTTTGAGAGAGTTTAATGAAATGATCGCGCGCGCCCCTGCGCTGGCTCGGGGGCTGCACTTGTACTCGTCAGTGAGCCGACTCGGTTCCCACGCGGCTGCGAAAATCAGGGCTGGTACTCGCACATATTACCACATCTAGGGCTTTTAAATTATGACATCTCTACAAATAATACAGCTTTTTATCTGTCAAAAAATAGAGTGCAAGTCCCATTTTACATCAATAATAGTAATTCTCAACAACTAAAATAGTTAGGGTCAGTACAGACAGACGTATTGTATCAGTATTAATATACAAATTAACAATAAAAGTAACATAATAATAATTAAATAATAATTCTGTAGGCCAGTGGTTTCAACTTAGTTCTACAAAAGATTCTAAGATATAAGGACTTAAAGCTCGCTTATCGACGACATTAGTTTATTTAACGTGAGTGTTTTTTTTTCTACAACAGAAAACTATGGTTGCATTTTCGTCAGCTGAATTCTCATGACGCACGTATTACCTAATATCATCTAGCGTACCCCTGGTATACTTCGAACACTCTGTAACAGGTAACATAATAAATAAGGAACGTATGTGGCAGCCCTAAGCGCGGTCTTCGGCGATGCGTCGCGTGAGAAGTGGCGTTAATTGGCACAATGGTGTTTGTTCTACATGCATTCGATTAGCAATTCGAGGGGCCGTATTGTGCGTTAAAAGCCTTTCTTGAGGTGTCTACGTAAAATTAACAGTATGTCAATTGGAAAATAAGGCTCCCTTTGCACGGTGTAGGTATAATTATAATTTTCTACTTTCTCTAAACATGTCAATCGAATTTTTGATGTATGACTTGACTTGTTCTTAATTATTGCTCTGTACTTTTACCAATGTTTTTTGGCTGTGAACTATATCTCTATACCGACACGTTTTTAAATTATTTTTAAGTATCTCATTGCACCTTACTACTTCATAAGCTGTGATATTTACCATTTACTATTATTATTACTAATATTGATATCTGTTAACTATTTGATATTTGGGCAAATGTGGTATTAAAATCCAAATTATAGATATATGTAAATTATTATTATATTGTAAAAAGGGAGTATTCCCGTTCATTGAATTGAATAAATAAATAAATAAATAAATAAATAATATTTTTTTTCATATAAGTAATGTGAGGGTAAACGAGCATTTTCATGACTACCGACGCCTATAGACATCCAACAGAGGTTATACACATGCGTTGCCCTACTTCCTTTTCCCCCTTCGATGGATCCTACATATTACTTTTTCTTAACCTCCGACCATATTAATAGAATACTTTAGCCATTATAACTCTAATATTGGCATGAATTAATTTATCTATCCAGGGAGTAGGAAATCCGTGCAGTTTTGAATCCCAAACTTATTCTCCCATAAGCTCGATGAGCACATACCTATAACAATCCGAAGAAGCCATATTTGGCTTGTCTTCGTTTTCCTAATTCACAAATCCGATTTGTTATACATTGGATTATTTCCTCAAAAAAACCGGTACAGTCATAAAGCATCCGTATTATCTATAGTGGTAAATGATGTCATTAAGACGTTGACAATAAACCAAATGGCAAGCACGGTTTCCTAAGTATGTAGAGTAGAGATCTCAGAAGGCAATGGTTGCTACACGTCGTCTTACTCATGCTATACCAGGGGTCGCCAAATGGCAGACCGCAGTCCGCATCCGGGCAGCCGCGGCCGCAGCGCCGCGTCGATCCATTTTGTGCGGACCACGAGAATACAGCAACACTGCAGAGTATATGATTTGATAAAAATTTAAAAGTATCCTATTTGTTTTTGTTGACATCAATTCGAGGATGATTTTGTGCGGACTGCGCTCGTCATATCATTTATCAAAACGAACCCTAAGTGAAACTAATTGGCCACCCCTGTGCTATGTGTGCACTGTGCACCTACAGATGAAAATTTTTACTGACCCACAAACTACACTACCTGTGAATTGTCCTGGCTCTTCGTTTATTAAAAAAAATATATTTGCTCAAATTGCAATAATTCATTTAAAAAGATTCCGATCCGTTAATCCGGGCTTGAATACTGGTAGGCAAGTGCGTTCCGCTTACATATAGGTACCATAATATATTGCGAGCGATATGGATCTTAGTTAGTAGAAAATGATATTCATATAGCTTTCATTGTATATATATTTACTGTGAACCTATCTGCCGGCCAATGCAAATATTTTTGAGGACGAAATCAACCTGAACAACCATTTGTCTGTGTGTGCTGGTAATCACTTTGTGCTTAGTGAGAATATAATAAATAGATAATAATAGATAGTAAGAGGTAGAGCCGCACTGCATGCCTGCATGCAGCCGAATTGGGCCGCACGACCGGGGAGGTACCTCTCGCTTAGGTACACGAGACCGGCGTGAAGTGACAGCTGTGTTGTCACATTTTGTGCGGTGTGTAAGTTGCCGGTGGCCTATGGAGGTGGGAGGACAAAGGTGGGCAGCGCATCTGTGTAGTGTCTACACGGATGTCTATGAGCGTCGATAGTCATGAAAACGCCTCCGACTGCTCCTTTGCCCCCCTATATCATAAAAAAAAAAAATATACGTATTTTTTTTTTATAGCATAGGAGGCAAACGAGCAGTTAGGTCACCTGATGTAAAGTCAACACCAACGCCCACAGACATCCGTAACACCAGAGGTCTAACAGATGCGTTGCTGACCTTTGAGGAAAGAATAAGCTCTTTTCTTGAAGATCCCAAAGTCGTATCGGTCCGGAAATACCGAGGGGGGCAGCTGATTCCATATTGAAATGGTGCGTGGGATAAAATTGCGCTTATAGCGCCCAGTAGTAGACTTCGGGGGATCTAGGTGGTGACGGTGGAATTTGGAATTTCGGCGCGAAGTCCTTTAATGGAATTCATCTGCAGGTATTAATCCAAACAGTTCCTCGGAACACTCCCCGTGATAAATACGATAGAAGATGCACAGCGAGCTGACATCTCTACGCAAGGCAAGAGTATCAAGCTGGCGGGTGAGATACTGGCTATCGACGATTCGAGTCGCTCTTCGTTGTATACGGTCAAATGGAACGAGCTGATATTGCGGGGCTCCAGCCCAAAGATGAAAGCAGTACTCCATGTGCGGTCAGACTTGCGCTTTGTAAAGTTGCAGCCGATGGGCTGGTGTGAAGTACTGCTTCGCCCTGCCGAGCACACCTAGCTTTTGCGACGCTAATTTAGCCTTCGCTTCAAAATGACCGCGAAACTGAACGTTACTCGATATGTCGACGCCCAGTATTCCAATGCTAGCTGTATATACGTATAATGTGTACCCATAATTTTAGAACGAATTTGGCATACAGATAGCGCCGGCAGACAAATCACAATAGCATCTTACTGCGGTCCGTGTGTCTTTTAAAGTTATAGAAAACGGAGACAAAAGTACAATAGAAGCCTTTTAAGTACGCCCATAAACATCCATATCACTAGATTTTATGTGAAAATCGTTGGCATCAAGTAAGAGAGAGGTACCGTCACGGTCGAGCCAACCCAAACGGCGCTATCTCTAACAATAAAGGTAGTTTATCGAGCAGGCCTTAATAAATCCAAGCGGCCGAGAGAGTTGCTCGCCGACCGACCTTCAGTCACAATACACGAGCGCGGAGCTCGCAGTTTATGAACTTTTAATACGTTAATACGACGTAAGCTCGTCTCTGACCCAAACTGATCCGGCCATCAAGTGCGCCGCACACTGAGCGGGCCCGTAAGTACACTTGTCTTATACTCATGTTATAAATATGTAGGAGAATTCTTTCTTCTCCATTATTTTTGATGCTCAACGTAGTGGGCATGGGTTGAGCATAAAATAATTTAAGAAACCGGCTAAGTGCGAGTCGGACTAGCACACTGAGTGTTCCGTACAAACGAAAGGGTCTCTGCGACTTTTTTTACCAGAAAATAAAATAACTTTTTCATAGCGTTTGTATGAATGACGAATTTGTATTTGCGTTTTTTAGACAATGTATTATTTCTCAAAACCGATAATGATATCTCGCTCAAATCAATTTTCATTAAAAGTTTTTATGAAGATCTACAGCATAGGTATATATTTTTTGGATTTCTCACTCTCTTATTTTAAAATATATAGGGTGGAGGGGGACACTATTTTTTTCACTTTGGAAACGTATATCTTTCAAACAATTGATTCTGACGAAAAATTGTTTAAATAACCTTAATGTCATTTTTGAAGATCTATTCATAGACACCCCTCATATACAGGTTGTATAAAAATATTTTTAGATACAGTTCTGTGTATGAAGTGTCCCCCTTTATTTTTTAATTTATTTATTTTATTCAAAATTTAAGTAGCAGTTTACAGAATACATCAACCTACAAAGTTTCAACTACGAAGGAACAATAATTTCGGAAAAAATGACTATGACTCGCGATATAGGCTGTTAAAGTAATATTTTCTTTTTTATGATTAATAGATTTGACACACCTGGTGGAAAATGATAATATAGTGGAAGATGAGATGGTTGACTAGAATGTACCAATGAAATGTGAAATTTACCGTTGATTGTAGGAATTTCAGATTGAATGTAGATTTCAGAAATAGATGTTGGTTGCGAATTTCACTATTGTTTTTAGAAGTGAAAACTTTTTTACTCGCGTGGCACGGCGTTAGGACAGATGAAAGATATTATATTCGCAGCAAGTAATTAAAACAGAAAAATAGAGCTATGCTGACTCTTTAGTTGATAGTTTTAAATTTTCACTATTATTTTTTGCTTTCCTGGAAAAACAAGTTTAGATATTGTTACTCATTTTATAGAGCCATATAGCTATGGTGATAATGTATACCTGTTGTAAAATATGGTTTGCTGTAGTCTGACAAATTAGTACGAGAAGCTGAAATCTTTGGTACCTACCATTTAACCTTAAGAATAACATAGCGAAGGATTCTATTCAGTGTGCGGCCCCGCGCCGGCGCGGCGGTGTAAAGAAGGGTACAAATCGCTGTATAAACTTAATATCGGACAAATTGCCGGCGCCGAGGGCGTGGCGCGGGGGGTGCGGGGGGCGGCGCGGCGCTCGGCAAACATCTGGAGCTTTTATTGCGATGATCGTGTATTGATTCCACTCATAAGCCGCTGTCACAAGGATAATTTCATCTATCTGCGGCCGAGCCCGACATTTATTAGTTTATTCAGCGATTCGCCACCCGCTCTGCGAGCGGACAACCAACTTTATTAAACCGCCCTCACTGGGGGGATTAGCAAAGCAAATTAATTGTATATTACAACCGTACCAGCTTCCTACTTCCTGCGTTAATAACACTAACTCGCTTCATGTCAATATTATCATAAAAATAATAAACCTCAATAAATTCAGTAATAAAAATATAGGGTCATGCCTCGCTAGAATATTGTTATCTATACTAATATAATAAAAGTTTCTAGCTTTGTTGGTTTATGGTAATCATCAGTTAGTTATACTGCTCAATGATAATTATTGAACTAATTAAAAGATATCCTTATTAATATCTAATATAAATATAATAAAGCAATATATAAATTTGTAGCACTGAAGAGTACGCACGTTTGTTCGCTTGCTTAACGTAGCTAAATAATTAAAATAAAATGTGTGCTTTAGACCACACAACTGAAGAAAAACTTCATTATTGATTTTCATTATCGCAGTTACAATGACATAACATGTCATACGATATTTATTTTTTTAATATAAAAAGTTTCACTTAAATCGAATTTGAATTTTGAATTGGAATGATAACTTCCATTGGCCTCGCCCGATGTGTGATTTTTGTAACTTCCCAAGTCAAACGCGCGTATAGAAGTTTAACTTCAAAAAATCTTTTAACATCACACATGGCTGAAAAAATTATATACCCACCTTTGGTATATTTTTTTTTCATCCATGTGCAACTTTAATATCAACAAAATTGTGTAACGAATTTTTTCAACCATATGATGGCATTCAGACTGAATCTCAGCGATGTGTAGTTGCATTATCTGCCATCTGTACTCATAATGTAGAGTGTTGACTTTCATTAATATTCTACGCCAACTTATGAGTTTAATTTGTTATCAATACCCCATAAGTACATATTATATGAATATAATAGTAGTTTAGTAGTTTCGGCGTCAATAAAAATCCCGCAATCAAAACATGTTGATCGCAAACAGCAATCACATTATTACGAGCCGTAGTTAATCCAGTAGGCAGCAATTATACGTGCAACAATAGCGTCACAGACAGTCGTACCGTCCCCCGCCCCGCACCCCGCGCCGCAGGCCGAGTGCACACAAGCGGCACGACTGTAGCGACACCTAGTGGCGTTTTTTATAACATTGGAGGCAAGCAAGTATGACATTTGATGATTACGAACGCCCATAAAAATGCCCATGCAGGTTATACGGATGCAATGCAATCATTCCTTTTTTTGCTCATCCATAGTCCACCGGAAACTCCCATACCACACGACGTGCGACATCAAATTTGTCAATATTCAAGTTTATTCTAAAATGATACTCAGGACATTGAAATGTAAACGTTTGATGGTTTATTTCTTACTCTTAGACGTAGCCCTGGACAGCATTTATGAAGGTTAAACATAATTTCGTCTACAACACAGAATTTGAAGAAGCCTCTAAAAATCTAATAAATTTCGCTACAATACTATACAAAACTATAACTAATATAAAGTAAGATTTAGTTACGAAATCGGAAGAACGAACAGGTTTTTATATGAAGAGCCCTTTCGACCACCAACATTTCGTTTTGTCGAAAGGATTTTTAGCCTAGATCATTATAATAGGATAGTTTTGATGTATGTCAGTCCAAGGTAGACTAAGTGGGCTAGCATCCTGAACGGAAGCAGGTGATCTATGAGTAGCTATTTTGGCGTTGACATAAAGGGATGTTTAACAGTGGAATTCTAAAAGCCTTCCTTTTTGACTCCTAACTTTACCTGCATTTCTGAGGTTTCGATTCTACCCAATACACCACGTGTATACCTCGCCTTAGGTGGTTCATTAGCGGGGTAATTACATTCTTTTCGCTGATGAGTTTTGCGTTTGACGGCGCGGCTCCTCGCGAACAACAAAAACGAACAGATTGTTCGAATTTCCCCCTTCCTCCCTCTCCGGGACAACTGCAAAAAAATGTTAACCCCTTCCTTATTACCATTGTAAGAATACGCTTGGCACTACTTATAGTCAAAAGTTGGAAATGAAAATTAAGCAAATATAAATTAATTCAATGCAATTAGCTCTATCGAAGTGTTAAATCACATAACTGGAATGATAGTATAGTTTTTAATACCCTATAGGTAACTAGCTGTGCCCCGCGGCTTCACCCGCGTTCATTTTCGAAGAAATCCATATAAACTTCAACACCCCATTTCACCCCCTTAGGGGATGAATTTCTAAAATTGCTTTCTTAGCGGATGCCTACATCGTAACATCTACCTGGATGCCAAATTTCAGCTTGATCCGTCCAGTGGTTTGGGCTGTGCGTT
Source organism: Calycopis cecrops (assembly GCA_001625245.1). NCBI lineage: Eukaryota > Metazoa > Arthropoda > Insecta > Lepidoptera > Lycaenidae > Calycopis > Calycopis cecrops. The sequence goes on from LUGF01000984.1 coordinate 287,006, forward strand.
GATAGATGGCTATGTCACGTTTGAGTTTTATATATATAGATTCAATGCAATTAGCTCTATCGAAGTCTTAAATCACGTAACTGGAATGATAGTATAGTTTATAATACTTAATAGGTAATTACGTAAATCTTAGCAAGGTTTGTATAAGAAAAAGGTTTTATTTAGTTAGTCTTAGTTTCAGTAGCTTCTGCTAGGACCGAGAGTAAAAATATTGATTCAATTTCTCAAATCAAGTTTTTATAAGTTTTGACCGACGGATCAACAAGATAAATGAAATTTTCATTTCTAATTCCTATGATTTAAGATACATCTTATGTTATACTTTAAGATGCATGCATGCATGCGTGAAACATAGCATAAGGTAATCACCGTGTTATAGGTAAGTAACTGGTTATTCCGGAATCTGGACGGGAGGTAGCCGTCTCCAATTAGAGCGCTCCTCCCCTCCCCACGCGGAGGGAGGTCCAAAACAGTTTAAGGAGATTATCGTGTAGCGGATAAGATGGCGCACGAAATTTTGATACATAACCACACTGCAAGTATGAAAATAATTACAAACTGAATAGTTAAATGCTTGTAGTATTTATTCATTTACTTGATTATTTTACATTTCATATGCATTCTAATAAAAAAAACCGGCCAAGTGCGATTCCGACTCGCACACCGAGGGTTCCGTAATCCAAACGTAATGCATGGTTTTCAATTATTGTAACTTTACACCAGCCGTTTAAGTTGACAAACTTATATAAGCGGTTGCTCACACACATTTAGTAGGCAACAAATTACAGTCATAAGTTGATAATGATTTTTCCAATGATTTACATATAATTTACTAGTTTTCAGATTTATTCCTATACATGTGCTATAAGTTCTTACTTCTTGACAAACTTCACAACTCCAGGTCAACGGGAAGTGCCCGATAGGTTTTTGGTTTTCGACAAAGTACGTTTTCATACAAAATTTGTACATAATTGGCTATAACTTTTTATTGCGTTAACTTAGAAGTGTGAATTTTTCACGGCGTCAAGACGTAATTGACCTCCGTATTTGACAATTTCTGCTTAATCCTTTCACGCGTTTTAGAGAAAAAGGTTTTGACCGACGTACAGACAGACGGACAACAAAGCGATCCTATAAGGGTTCCGTTTTTTTCTCTTTGAGATGCGGAACCCTAAAAATATGGTGTAGGAGGGCAAACGAGCAGTTAGAGGCATGTTCATGACTACCAACGCCCATAGATATCCACATGGAAGCCGTAAAGATGCGCTGCCCTCCTCTCTTCTCCCACCTCCATGGGCCACGGGCTACTTACACACCGCACGAAACGCGACAGCGCAGTTGTCACTTTTCTCCGGCCTCGTGTAGGCGAGAGGTACCTCCCAGAGGTCGTACAATGAACCATCGTTTAAAAATGACAGATTCCAAATTCATATGTAATATTCTTTTATTTTTAATTGTATCAGTATTTATAGCCAGACTAAGTATATGAAAATAATATGTTAAATAAGTTTAGTAGTAGATAATAGTATAATTAAAACACTGCACTATAATGTGTTTGCTTTAAAAACTTATTGTCTCACAGTTTTATACTTACCTGCCTTTCAAAGGGAAACCAGGCGTTTAGATTCTTAAAAACTGTCAAAAAGTAACAACATAGCCACTATTCCTAATAAATATAGTGAGATAGTCACGTTAGTCTTTCCGGCATAATTCTATTATTACATAAAAAGACTGAACGCTCATATGCATAAAATATACCTACCACTATACATACCACCTATAAATACCTACTATGCATGGAGAACTCTGCTTTGTGGTATAATTTGCAATAAGGGCAATTAATAGTATACAAACAAGCCGGCTTCGTCAAAGGCAAAGCGGGAACCAATATGGAATGTCGGCCAGTTAACTGAAATGTCATAATACGATATCGATAGGATTATTAATTATTATTCTAAGCTGTATTGAATAAACTGATGGCTTTGCTTTTACAATAATATAATCAGGTTAAACCTACGAAAAATATCGATGGAACTCTGAACTATATGCTTTTTTAGTACAAGCTAGGCTAAAGGCAAGACTAAGACTGTAAAAGTCAATAAGATAGCAATTGAATCCCTTATGCAAGGAGGAAGATATTAAATTGCATCTAAATCTCATAATAATGTCTTAGCCGAATTTGAGTCTTACGGCGATCCAGCTCTGTGGTAAAACAATATTGCCACTAGACCATGAGGCAGTTACCTATATATTAGAGTATACCTATATAGAACATACCTTAAATATATTATGTCGCAATCGGATCATATAAATATAGACCTACACCTAGCGTTACGGCTACCCGTTTCCTAAAACAGGCCCGTTTTATATTGAAGCTGGTCAACCATTAGCTGTACGAAAAGAATCTTCGGTAGGCAGAACAAATAGCTTTATGTTGTTGCAAGCAAGCATATTAAAAACAACAAAATAAATAGAAATAATCACTTGTATTATTTAAAGGAATAGGCTAGGCTATATAATAAGGTCATAAAATAAACCAATATAAAAGTAATAAATCACGCCAACTCCTTTCAAACGACACGCGTTTTTTATTAAAAGCATTAAGTACTTTTTTAACATCATCAACAACAGTTCCTGCAAGTAAAATAAGAGAAGAGAACTAAACTGGTATAGCAAATAATGCCATGTCTCAGCTGCAAAGAATATGAAAAGACAATATACCTGGAAAGTTAAATAAGAAACTAGTGTATTCTCTAGTATTATCTTCAATTCTATGTTTATAAAAATGTAAAATATAAATTACATTTAAACTTTTTTGTTATATTGGAAAATACATAATTTTAAAAGTCATTCCAATATACTAAAGGAGACTGAACATGGTGGGAAAAAAGGAAATAAGTTAAGATATATTCTGAAAAATTGATTATATTTTTTTTAATATCAAGAAATCAGCTCATTTAGCAATCTGGAGACTGAGAAATATAAAAAATTGTTTTTCATGACATAATCGATTAATTGTAGAATACTCGATTAAACATTTAAAGAAAAATAAAACCCTTGCACTGCATGAAAATATTTGCATAATACATAAGCATCTTAATAAAATATAATTTCATAACATAACTCCATTGCTAAGCAATAACTAAAAATATAATTACTTATTTTTAATCGATTTAAATCATCGTATCGTATTGTATAAATATATAGTATGCGGGTATTTTATAATAAATTGTCACTAAGTGACAACAAGTGACAATATCAGACGATACCTGAAGTTCAAATATGTTTTTAAGCATTAATGCTTATTACATTTAATGAAAAAGGTCATGTCATATTCAAATATTTAAAGTGGTACAGAGAAAAATAATACAAGAGTAATTAAAAAGCATATTTATTCATTAAATAACTCAAAAAGTAAATGTAAATGAAATATCAAGTCTTGATAAATAACTCAAAAAGTAAATGTAAATGAAATATCAAGTCTTGATATTTCATTTACATTTACTTTTTGAGTTATTTAATGAATAAATATGCTTTTTAATTACTCTTGTATTATTTTTCTCTGTACCACTTTAAATATTTGAATATGACATGACCTTTTTCATTAAATATAATAAGCATTAATGCTTAAAAACATATTTGAACTTCATGTATCGTCTGATATTTAAAGATTGCAACATAACCATCTTAGCTCTTAGATTGTCGAAACCTATAAAAATTCCAGCGAGGGACTAATAATTTAAAATCTTTTAATTCACACCCTCTCTAACTTGTTACATTGAAATGTATGGACTCGTTTCAGTCTCCTTTAGCTTTTAAAAAAATGTGTTAATTTTCGTCTTCTGTACTTTTATAATTTTTATAATGTAACATAAAAATAATAAACACATTAACACATCATAAGATTAAAAAAAAGTTCTATTTGCAATCACCTATATTAAATCCAACCCAGGATAACCATAACCAGGCATCACACTTAGTCTAAAAGTTCACGATTCTTCGATTCAAGTTCAGATTTTCATGACTACAGCCCGTGTTGGTGAATCTTAAGTTTTACTAGTAAATCCTAGGATTTAATCCCAATATGCACTTGTAAATGTACGAATTTAATATAAAAGATACAATTATTCGGGATTCTACCATTAGGGTTTGGTATATGTTAGGTTTTACCAATACTGGTTTAGTGGTTAGTAAATGGCATCCCATAGGAACATTTTTTTGGGATAAAAACTATTTTATGACTAAATCCAAGTTATCCTCTATGTATGTGCCAAAATTACATGAAAATCGCTTCAGCAGTTTTTTCGTGAGGGATGAACAACAAACATACTAACTAACAAATAATCATACAAACTTTCGCATTTATAATATTAATAGGATAGGATTTACAAGTCACGAGGTAATTATAAGTATAATATAAAACAAAAATAATATTATCCATCAGTCTAATCCTTACATTTGTAATTAAATCATTTATTAGTGTAATTCTTAGTTTAATTTATTAATTATTTTCATTTAGTCAGCATTTAGTACCATCTAAGGCGACCTCAGGCGGCAAAGAGGGTGATACGGGTAGCGGGGGGCTACAGACATCCAGCGAACTGTGCCGCAAACACGAAATTGCGCCCCGAACACTTTAAATTGTGTATATTTTTCGACATTTACCGGCCATCTGAGGTAAAACCTAACATATACCAAGTGAATGGTGATAAAAGTACGATGCAAACGATGATCTCATATCATTTCGGAGTTTTACAGTTAAGAGTTGGCAAATCTCAGATTTTACTGGAAAATCTCAGTAATTACCGTTTTGGAAGGCAAGGGCGGCAAAATAAACTAAAGTTGGGTCACACTTATAATATTAACTCTGGGAATCCAATATACCTACGTATAGTTTGATATTTATAACTTATTCACGGGCCGTAAGTAAAACGTCGGCGTCCACCGCTAGTTTAAAGTTTACCTTAAAAAATACTTCCTAAAGATGAGTTACTTCCTTCAAAACATCTCATATTGTGAATAGTTTTTTTTCTTTGTTATCCTTGTCAGGTATCATTATTAGTCTTAAAATTTATGCATTCTTAATATTTATATTGTAAAGCCGAACTACATTAAAAAGAAGGACCTGTCATGGTTGATGAGTAGTTAATTGATTTTAATGTACTTTGATATTTAATCAAAATATGTACCTAGTGCGAGAGTATTCCATAAATCCATCGAATTAGAAGTAGCCCCAGAATTATGCCACATAATACGATAAACAAGCTGGAAACAAAAAGGCAAAAGACTTCTCGAATGGAACGCCGAATGGAACAAATTTGTCAAGTAGACCTAGATCCACACAGGGTTGAAGCGCGAAAGGTAGAAACTGAGGAGTCGATGGGACGACCCGAATCAGCTGTAATGCAATGGCACTACCACTTACAAAAGTATCATGTACTGTCAGCAACGATAAGTGTAGTTGTTCCTGTGTCATTACGATTCAATGGCCGGGTGCCAAGTGAGTGATGTACGTACCTCCATTTGCAGAGCGATATAATTGTCGATTGTAAAGCGAGCAACATTCGACGCGATACCGCGACGAGTGCGCTGAGAGGGCTCAACGGCCCCCCAATTTTTACCAAATTAATCTTTCTTCAAACACTTACCGTCTTTGTGTGATCGAGACGAAAATTTTAATCTTATGCTCGCCGATCGCATACACACTCGACAGGGGCCGAGGGGGAGGGAGGTTAAACAATAGGCTCGAGATTATAATGGACTGCGGTGTACATAAATCAATACACTTGCACGAGTTGTGCAGTTGAATGGTGATCGTATGCGCAAATATGAATTGTGTTCCGTTTGAAACCCGCTTATTGATTCGTTTGTCACATACGAACCAATATTTACCTTTACTTCTTTTTCATAACTCTCATTTTATTAAATCTTCGCGTTTTATCGTAAATATATATTATTTATCAATTATATATCATTAGCTTTCGTTGAATATAACCATTCTAAATAGGAAAATGAGTAAGAGCTTCAGCACGGAGCCTCGGAACAGAATGGAAACAAATGGCAGACTTCAAAGCCGTTGATATTTTCACCATGAAACCAATGGAATTATACTCTTTGAAAGGTTTGATAGCTGCTGCCATACTACTGGAGGAAACTATGGTCTCCTAAGTGTGTAGCTCTGACCTCAGGCGATACGCTGTCCATATGTGTTACTTCGCCCGCTATAAATACGTACTTGTATTTATCTGTATGGGTTTCTAAATTTGAAACCTCAGTGTTTCAGTAAAATAGTACTTGAGCATTCTTTTGAAATTCTCAAGATGTTATATGGTGATATTCTAAGAAACTGGCATTGCTGTATGAAAGGCATATTGGGCTAGTATAATAAATCACACAGCTCTAGCTTGTTGCGTTTTGTGCTTTTTGTGAATATTGTGTAATGTGTAGCCCATTAGAGAATTAGTTCAATGAATGGCAACGTGACGTCATAACCCAGTACTGTGCGGATATTATAGGCAATGACAGTCGCCAATAACTCGTTTGCTCCGCTAGGCTGTAGGAAAGCCAACTTACTATTACTAGTTTACTCACAATCTTTTAATATCTGTGGATTAGTAATATTATTTATGGATGAAATAAGACAATATATATAATTTCGCATCTAGTTTATTGACATGGCTACAGGCCTTACTTACTACCTAGTCTAGCTCTGAATAAATACCTACTTACTCGGTTATTTGTACACCGTCACACATGGTATGCTCTCGGCGCGGTTGTCGCATTTACAGCGGGTAGCTTAGTTTATAAAATTAAACGTGATCTAAATCACAACACATGAAATATTTAAAACAAAATATACACGCAATTTTTCCTTCGTGCTGCTAATATATATATATATATTACAATTAAATTACGAAGTCTTTGCTATGGATTTTAATACAATATTCTAAAAATAATGGAAATGTACCTATACTTTTTTTACAAATGTTTTGTTTATAATGATTTTGGGTTATATCGAAAACCATCCATATAAAATGTAACAGGTTGAACCATGTTTCATAGGATCAAGCCGTTAGACTTTTAGTATCAGTTTCCTAAGAAATTAATCTGAATTTTCTTTTTAACCTGCTCATATTTCTTCATTTATTTACAATATTTACAGAAGATGTAATACTATTTACAAAACGTAATTACACATCTCACATTAGATACTTATAGGTTCAATACTAGACTACTTTTAAATACCAAGTTAAAGATAACTTTTATTTAAGTTTAAATAATCAGTTTTTCTGGATAGTATATAATATATACTATCTACCACTAAATTCCTTGATATAATTAAACTTATAAGTAGATATATTACATTAAAATGACTATAGACGAGATCAGGAGTTTCTAATGACTCAAAGGTTTCTTAATACACCAAATTTTAAGGCACACTAAATGTCCGTTATTTTAAGATCTGAATAATGAGGAAAATAAGTAATATTTTTACATAATTATATGGATACAGCATAATTTAAAAAATGTCATACCTACCTATATAGGTATGAACTTTTCAAACACCAGTGCGATTTCAATAATTAGGACAACATAAATATTTATTGAAAGGTTTACTTGACATTTCAAATTAAAAACATTAATATAATCGCTCTATCATATGCATATCTTACCATGAATAGACATGAACAGATTAGCGCACTGGTGTAGACATAGGCATAAAATATAAAAATAATTTGGTAAGAATTGACGTTCCAAGTGACAGTCGTCATGGTAATAAATTCAACATTTCTATTTACCAAGTGGCGGTTGTAATTTCTTATTTATTAATAATCTACAGACATAGGCATACGTTTAATAGTCCTTCTATAAAGCAGTCTGTACACACAGTATATCTCTCTATCGCACAGAGTAGTACACATAGTCCGTGTGTTCGACACATAAATCTGCGCCGCACTCACAGCCCGGCGGTTACGTGTGCACACGCCCGCTGTACCGCTCGTGTAGCAGGCGCAGTGGCTCCGCTGGCAGAAGCGCAGCCTGAGCGGGCGCGAGCGCGGGTCCGGGCGCGGGCACGGGCGCGGGAAGCGGCGACCGCGCGGGGGATGGTGAGCGGGCTGCTGGCGATAGCGGTGCGGGGGGAGGCAGGGCCAACACGTATCTGATAAATTTTGGCAAATTTAATTACAATATTTATATAACTAATTGACTCACAGCCAACTTTTGCTATTTGGTTTAAGTTTCTAAGTAAATAAAGGATAGCGAAGATACATTCAAGTGAGAGCCCAAATTATATTTCTAAATTTATTCTAAGTCTATGTAAGTTTATTTTTACGTTGTTAAGTTTGCGTTTCTGCTATTGGTTCTCGGTGCATGTTGAGCCATACCTGTGCAGCAATGCACGGAAAGCGGCAGCGGGCGGCGCGTCGTGCCACAACGGGGCCGGTGCCAGCGCACCCAGTCCAAGCGCCCACCACTCACCGGCGCCCGCTGACAGTGCACCCACACCAACGCCGCCGCCCCACTCGCCTACGCCTGAGAACAAATACATTACTTGCTTATTGGCGTATTATATGACAGTCATGTTAGAGAAACCTTTAAATTTTTTTTTTGTCATTGCTAATGTATTTGTATTTTTGTATTTTATATTCAGCGACAATACTCCCAGTGCTGGGTGTAGACGTTTCTTCTATGATGCCAATCTCGCCAGTGTCGCGCATTCCTTATCCACTTTTTCCCGACAATATTTACCTTACTAAAAAGCGGCCTAAAGAGCGATAACCTACGCTCATACCTAATAAAGTTTAATTCGGTAACACCTTAAAACAGGAAAGGTGTTATATTGATTCACAATGAAAACACTTAGGACCAGGTATATATTGTGTTCTATACACTTTTTAGTTCTACTTTTTTACTATAACGAGTCTCAAGACCTTCCAAAACCATTAAGTAGTTTTATGACAATTTCAAGATGCTTTTAATAAAACATAAGCTTAAAATGCTTTGCTTTTGACTGAAGAAAAAGGGTAACCAAATTTCTGGAACCACCACAACTACCGAATAAATTACAAAATAGCTAAAACTATACTTGTTAACCGTTTCTACTGCACACCACCCCGTCGGCATATGTGAGGACAAGAGCTCACTGTCGACGAACACCAAGCCCTTGTGGAGAATCACCTGCTCATTTCAGCTGCCCTTGTGTATTTAGTGATAAAAAGGACACCCCAATCCACCCCATTTGAGCGATATCATAAAATAACTTATTGTTAGTCAAAATTAATTACATTTGAAAAATACTAATAATGTGAACTAATTACAATTATTCATTTTTTAGATCCAGTATAAAATACGTATTATAATAATATAATATCCAATAATAAAATTCTAAACTTGCTAGAACAACTTTACCTATCATTTTGATTGTACCATCAATAATAGCCATTGTATCTATAACTCATTATGTAGTTATAGTGTGATTGATATACGTTTGTAAGTTGTAAATTGTTTTTTAATAACATCGATATCTATAATCGTATCAATTCACACGCCGCCGCGCTGTAATGACGCTGCTTAAATATTTAATTGACGCAGTAAACAAACACGGTTAGCCACGGACTGAGTGTGACCACCGCCCCCGCTCTCCCCTTAACGCTAATGACCGATCGGCCGTGTGATTTTCGATTTGTGACTAGCATCGGGCTAATAACATGGTGACGTCGTTTCTGTGTCACTGTCACAAATCGGTTTCGGTTATAGGCTTGTTATTAGGGCGTATCCTAGATCAGTATCTTGGGATGTTTGTCACTGATGTGATTATAATGGTATTCCCTCCACCTGAAGTCATGAGGCCAGGGGACAACGCACTTCGGCACATTTATCACTACCTCTCTCCCACCTGTCAGCTGCCATATAATATGTATAACCCAAACATTATACCGTATTTGACCATTTAAATAATTTACGAATAATTTAGAATATATTATTGACCATTTAAAAAATTTACTCTTAAAATACTTACTTATTTATTATATTTAAACATGTTACTATAAAAATGTCAAGTAGCTTTTGGATATCTTAACTCATAACCACATAAATGATTTGAATTGAAAATTTATGGCCAGAAACAATTAAACCAAATTTTTTTGTTCATCTACCTGCATTTTATAAGTCTCTCAAAGAATTATACAAAGTATCAAAATTAGGAAAAACCAACTACAGAAGTGGCGATATATATCAATTTTTCTGAATGTCGGCTTAAACGTCCCCCTTAGAGTACAGAAGGCCATAAAGAGGGGGCGATAAAGAGCCGAGAAAACGACTTGTATATTACATAAGCCTTAAACATGAGAGCTAAGGTTTTTTTTTAAATCGGTGTTAGTTGAAATAAGTTAAGGAACCTATGATTATAGACTCACCATGCTCGTGGTGTAGGAACGGCGCGTGCTCTCTACCCAATGCCTTCTCCCGTTTGCGCCATTTTGCACGCCTGTTCTGGAACCACACCTGCACGGAAACAAAGCACGGGGGTATTAGTAACGTCTCGACAACTGTAACATCTGTTCGGAAGCCTTTTATAGTATCTAAAACTATCGATTCCCAAATACATCCGTATAGAGGATATGAAGATACCTCCCACACATCCCTTCAGTGGGTCCCCACTCAAGCATTCATCAAAAATAGCATTATTAAAAAAGACGACAGCTTTTTAATGATGAAATTAACAGAGGAGCAATCACTTGAAATATAATAAAACTGTAGAAGTACTTAATAAATGAATGGCAATCACGCTTACAGTCAATACGATTATAAAACCGAAATTGCTCTACCTACCCCTGAGAAAATAATGAATCTGAATTTGTGCATTAAATTATATATCTTAATGTCATAGATATCTTACATCCGAATCGGAACAGCACGTCTGGATAAGAAGGTACCTACTTGGTACTCTCGTTACTACGGGACTCTCGTTCGAAGCGCACACGACTAAAATTTCGTCAAATTCGAACCCAAAATTCTTGTCGCGTTTTTTAAGTTTATCTGTATTTCATATATTATGTGATCTTCCTCAGATATTTGATCTAAATATCTAAGAACGAGCGGATAAGATCAGGCTAGAAGATTTATGGAATCCAAATAAATTTTCTAAGTTCTTAGCCACATTCAGACAGTAAACCATAACAAAAACTTTTATTCTTATTCACACTAACAGATAAGTAATTATATTGCCAGTACCCAATAAGGATACATGTATTTTAAATTTAATACCCATATTTTACCAAACGGATAAGATCACGCTAGAAGATCTCCCATTTACGGAATCCAAATAAATTTTCTAAGTTCTTAGCCACATTCAGACAGCAAACATTAACAAAAACTTTTTATTTTTATTCACACTAACAGATAAGTAATTATATTGCCAGCACCTAACAAGGATACATGTATTTTAAATTTAATATCCATATTTTACCATGTTAATATTAATGAAAACATAGTTCAACACCTAAACAAAAAAGTAAGCGCTATAAGGCGAGCATCAAACAATACCGAGTATGTGGCTGCGATCGGCGGTATTCGGCGGCAGTCGGCGGTGAACGTCTCTGGTTCACTTTTAATTTTTTTATCGCATAATTGTCGCCAATTTGTCGCTCGCTCTCCACTACAATGGGACCGTAATGAATAGCAATTACGCATACGTGGCTTTCGCGAGCGACCGCTCACAATGCGAACACAGCTCTAACTCGGGGACATAAAGCGTTTAATGGCCCGACCGCAGCAAGAGAATAGAAACAAATTGAGCTAGTCGACGCGCATTGCGCTAAAAAAAGACATTGTTAACGACGAAAGGCAAAAATGGTATAATTTCATAATTTTCGAATAAGAGCAAAGCCTTTCGCGAGGGTGTGAGCGGCCCCGAGCCGGGCGGATGGCAAGACTTAAACGCTACAAATTACTTTAACGCTCCGCTGACTCCTTGCGATAGCTCCACTTATAAACGGCTTTTATACAACTTAATGTAGCTGAAAATCTTTTGATTCGTGGACTCGGCGTCACTAGGACGCAACGTCGAAACTGACAATTCCGCTGTCTATATGTATACTTACACATACACTTACACACAAAGAGAGTTAAAACTCATAAACTCATATTAACTCTTCTAGAATAGTGATTTTCGACCTTGTGGCATTTGAGCATCTATATACATAACTAAGTTAGATAATTAACTTTAAAAATCTCGTTGAAAGTAGACCTAGAAAAGTATCCTACTAATTATAAATACGAAAGTTTGTGTGTTTGTTTGTTAATCCTTCACGCAAAAACTGCTGAAACGATTTTCATGAAATTTAGCACACACATAGAGGGTAACTTGGTTTAACACATAGAATAGCTTTTATCCCGAAAAAATGTTCCTATGGAATGCCATGGGATGATTTTCTATTTTCCACGGGATCGAAATTTACCTTGGTGAAACCGCGGGCACGGCTATTATTAACAAATTGTAAAAAAAACCTTTTGTATATATTTCACAAGATTAGTTATTTTTATGGTTAACATTCAGGCATGAATTGAGTAAAATGAACCACTCAATTTACGTCGAGTAAGGACGCTAGAACTGAATTATCTTTTATTCAACATCAATCAACACAGTGCATCAAGGCTTATTTTGAAGCAATATTTTATCGATGTATTAATATAATTTCGATGAAATCTTAATCTTTTTTAACACTAGTCTTTTTGCGTGTCTATCGATTTCGTCCAAATGTACCCACAAGTAGACCATTGATGAAGTGGATTAAAAGCAATTAGCAGAGTGGAGTGCGGCGGTGCAGTGTGTCGCGACCCCCAGCTCGTGCCGACCGGTGTGAGTTACAAGTGCGATTGTGAAACACGCGTTCACAACGTACGCACAATTTATTTCGATAAAATCTGTAATTGATCCTGTCAATTTGCAGGCAAAATACTACCCACTTGGTAAGGATTTATTGTTATTATATTTTACGTACGCTTCTACGAACAAATTATCTATATATATCTTATTCTAATAAATCAGCTACAACATTTACAACAAAAAAACAAGTGGCACAATTAATGGCCGTATGTAGAAGACAATAATTATTATTTTTGTCTTGCCTCGTGAAATTGATATGACATTTCAAATACAGAGGAGGAGTATTTGTAAACCTACGTCATAAATCATAATAGTGCATCACTATACGGTGTAATAACGTTCTAAACGATGCTTATGAATTCACAGAACACAAGCCGTTAATGTTGTAAGTGGCAAATGCTTAAAGGCTTAACTGGTAAATGTTTAAAAGTAAATAACAAGTGAGGAGCGTTTAGTGGCGAAATGAATTCCTCATTAGCGCCATACAGCCACGAAATATTAAAGTGTTTTATTGTCTGTGACGCTGCCGACTCCAGCCACTCGACTGTCCGCGAGATTACCCCCCCTAGCCCTCGCGCCAGCTGCACCCTCGGGGGGTTGGTAATTACCAAATTGCAGCGGCGCTCGCTTTAACTGCAGCTCGAGAGCTCTACGCGCTCAAACCGCGCTTAATTAAACCATTGTTAATCGTGCCGATCCCCGCCTACCCCCCACTTCCTACCGCGGCCTGCTGCTGATATTATACTATCCAATTCACAGTCATGCTGGGTCAGATAGTAGGGTTACACAGTCCAGTGACACCTCTGATTACGCATCGGTTAGGTACCTCTCGATGAGCAAGACTAAAAAAAATATTGATTCCTGAAGATTCACTTTGAATTTGAAGACAAATAGGCAGCAGCAAATCATCTGAAATAGCTATGCATACTCTGCTAAAAACAATGAAAAATATGAATATTAAATTATATTTATAAATAGTGTAAAAGTAAAATTAAATAGATTTGAATGAATAAATAGACTAACAGGAGGCAATTTATGTAACTGGAACTTATGTAACAATGGTGTAACAGTTTTAATACACAATTAGGTTGCGGGCAGCGTTTAGTTTGAGGCTGAGTATTACGGTGCATTACTCCGCGCTCTTTAGTCGCAATTAGCAGCACTAGCGAGCGTAATGAGCCGCGAATTAGCGGCCATTGTGCTCGGACCTGCCTCCGTAATGTATCCACTCGCGCATCAATGGAGGTCGTTACGTCACTCCACCTAAAACAATACGCCGGACGATAGTGCAACTAATTTCTTATAATTGTCGACTCGACATAAATGCGCGTTCCAACGTTGTACAATTTCTTGAGCGTTGCACTTAAAGCACCAACAGCCTTGATATTTACTGCATATTTAAATTTATTTAACTTAAGTTTTTAAAGTTACTTTATAGCAGATTTTTATAGATGAATCTTTTAAGTTCCCCTTGTGATTAACGGTATCAGGCACAATGCTAAAGGCACTAACGTGAACCGCGAGCCTCACACACCACTAGAGCACACCCAAAAAAAGTGACGTCACGTAAATGTGATTTCCCGCGTCCCGGAAAAAAGAAAGGTGTTGTGTTAGAAAGAATGAAGAAGAAACATCAATCATTGACAGAATAAAGATTAAGTTAATTTGTCGCATTGTTAATTATTTTTTTTAAGCTCTACCACGTCTTAAGACTTTTCGTGGCATTAGAACTGTACCATTCGAACGAAAACCCATGCACAGTAGATGGAAATTCGAAGCGAAGTCTCAGCATGTTGAAGTTGTTCAAAAACTATCTAGCTTTTCAGAGCCAGTCGTTCGCCTTTACTAGCTTACCGTTGCAGTGTGCTGTTACTGACAGACCGAGGAACTGCACCACCTAACCCATGGTGGTTTACTCTGCGCTGAGAGTAGGTATCGTTTTTCAAATTCAACCTCTTTGGCTCATTTCTTATTCAAACACAGACAGATATTCGCACAGATTTGCTTACAATGTTTACTATTTTTTTTTACAGTATATGAAATTTACTACTAAATTTATTACTACTGCCGGCCTTATGGCCTGCAGTAGTAATCAAAAGCATGGTTACCCATCCGCTTAAAAACATGTTATGCGGACTTGCATTTCCCTCTTCCCGACTATGTACCCTAAAAACTGTCACAAACCCAACAGCATATCAAGCAAGTCTTTACTTTACAGCAAAATCTGCGGTTAATTTTTACTAAAAAGTGGTAAAAATCGCGTATTTTATACTTTCTTTTATAAAATTCAACAGCAACAGCTAGGCCGCTAGCGTATAAGTTATGCACGCCACAGCTTAGCGAGTACACAGTGTGTAATTATGTAACAGCAGGCCGCGCCGCAGCACTAGGTACTGGACAATACTGCTAATGCTAAACGCGACCGCGAACCGCCCGCCCTAATATCCACCATCACGACTGTCACGCTACAGTACTGTACATTACTTGTGTTGAAAACTTAAAAGAACAAATACATACTAATAAATAATTTTTAATCCAATAATAGGGATGTGTTAGGTTTTATAATTTTAGTAGTGGCTAGAAAACACATTCAAATATGAAATCATATATTGTAAATAGCCTTGTTAGCAAGAATGGTATAACCACAATATTTTTATTCCTATTTTTTTCCTATTACTTATAGTTTGAAGTCAAAGTAATGTAACCGATAGGCTCAATAAAACGTAGGATAAAGAAATGCATGATTACAATAATAGCCTAAGGCTAGGCATTTAGCAAGCTAATCTGGTACCAAACAATACAAATTAAGTGTGCTATAACATTAAATTGTCTCGTTACTCATTAATTGTTCATTTATGAAATAATTGTCGAAATAATTGACATATTTGGTTCGACACGAACATGTGGCTCACGGTAGAGACGCTGGCGCGCGTCTCACCGCAGACATAATTTAAACAAGATATTAACAGCAGCTAATTGTAACAAATGTTTTATTACTTATATAATTTATTAAACAATATTGATACTAGTTAAGCTAAAATCATTAGAACCTATGAGGTAGAATTCCAAAAATTGCCAAAAGCAATGACGGCCTATATAAGCTTTTATGAGTATTTAACCAAACTGGCCTCTCGGCCGTGCGTTTCTCTCTGCCAAAGTTAAACAGAGCAATGCTCTAATTTAAAGACATACAACTAAATGTTTATATACTAGTGTCAGGTATGATTTTTGTATGCATGTTTAATCATGTGGCCGAATTGCATGAGTGTTTAGCTAGTGGCTACCGTGTCCCCGACTATTAAGTCAGATTTTTGTGTTACTAGCGTTTGCGTTTGAGAATTAAATGTCTAAAGGTACAAGCTACAAGTGAAAACATAATGCTGCCCATAAAACAGTGATCTGTAGTTCGTAGCGCACACTCGTAGCGTAGCACTCACTCGTAGAACCGCGAGATTAAGCTACGTAGCCGAATGCAGACTTCTATCTAAAACTATTCTATGTCTATTCTTCTAAAATGCAGACTATTCTATTTCTATTCCTGCATGCAGACTTCTATACAGAACTATTCTATTTCTATTCTTCTAAAATGCAGACTTTTATATATCTATACATATAATAAAACAGGAAAATTCGTGTACATTGAATATATTTACGAAAAGCTAATTAGGGGCGATGTCAAAATAGTATTAGACCACTTTTCAATGTTTTTTATTATTTTTGTCTGTCGGTTTGTCCGAGCTAATCTCCGAACTACAGGACGAATTTGAATGAAACTTTTCGTGAAGTATTCTAAGCCTGGTTAACATCAAAAACACTTTTTACTACGATAAAATTGCTCATTCCTACGGAAATTTCGGCACACTGCAAGCAAACAACAACAAATCACTTTGCCACCACCGACTTACAACCAGGCTGGCGCAGTGGTACAGAGCTCGGATAAACGGAGCATGTTGCGCCAAGGATCGCGGGTTTAAATCCCAATGGATGTTTATTGCCTAGTAACACAAGTCCTTACGGTACTTACCACGGGGCTAGACTAACGTAGTGTGATAAGTCCACAGACATTACAGACATTGGTCGACAAACAATACTATAGTAGGTACTGTAGTGCTTAGCATTACAATAGCATAGGAATATAAATTAATTTTTATATTATAGAAACGATTTGAACGAACGAACGATGAAACCTACACAATGGATATTTTTTTTTTAATTTAAAAGAACATGTCCATTTAGAATTCGGACAATAGAACGAGTTTGAATTTTGTCTTTCCTTGACAATGTAAGATTTTTTCCTTATTCTAAGACGCACGTCCAAGTGCAAAGAAGATATAAAATAAAGTCAGCATGGAAGTCTAGCTAGAATATATTAAATAATAATATGTTGTAATTATATGAGATAATAAATAGACATATTATCCAAGTCGTATTATTTACTACTTCAGTCAGCCAGATTGGCAAAGTTATAGGGACAGTTTAACAAGATAGGTAACCCTGTTGCACAAACATAGCTACGCCCCTTCAACTCATCTGGAGCAGGCGTTACAGTACTGACCTGTACGCGCGCCTCGCTGAGGTCCAGGCGCATGGCGAGCTCCTCTCGCGTGAACACGTCCGGGTACTGCGTCTTGTCGAAGGCTCGCTCCAGCTCGTGCAGCTGGTACGTGGTGAACGTGGTCCGGCTGCGGCGCACCTGCTTTCAGACGCAATCGTGTAATTTTACACCGCCATATAAGTCAATGTCTTTAATAATTTATATTGTACATTATCTAAAATATGGGTACGAAGAATCAGAAGAAGCCACTGATTAATTAATTAAGATTAATATGGATAATCATTAAAAATGGGAAAGAGGAAGACCTGAAGATTTTCAAATTAAACTTTTTAGCCGAAGCGATGCAAAATTTTTGTGCGACGAATTATATTTGACTACATTAACTACTTGGCCGAACAAAGTGTAATTTATTTGAGAACACGGTGAGAAAATTTGAAAATTTCAACCTTCTGGGGATAAACGTATGTGTGAAAGTTCTTTATTTTTAAAAGTTCATAAACTTGTAATTTTTTTTTGCTTGTTTTACAGATATTGTGAAAATACTATCCATAAGGAGAAGACTTCGGGGTTGAATGTCTGTATAGATTTCCCTCATTTCGAAAGTGTGTTCATCAAACTTAATGAAAGAGCTTAACTTAAATAAAGAGTTAGAAAATTATCAAATATGTTTCTCAGCATTTTTAGGAACTCTAATAAGCATTGCAAATTTGTACAAAAGTTCGTTAATTTTTGTCTACTTTCAACATGGCGCTCGATAGCATAGTTATTTTTGCACCAAGCAAAAATGAAACTGAGAGAAATTGAATAATTTATGCTAAGTGATTCTTGTCGACAAGTGAGCTCACGTTAAGCTCTCGACTTTCCTTAAAGAATGCAAGTGCGTCGTATGTAGGTGGCGAAACAGTCATTAATGAAAAATTAGGAAACAGAATTTCATTGAAAAAATCTTAA